>BPLQ01015152.1:0-277500 GCA_021605075.1 Caerostris darwini | reverse complement strand
TAGGGTAAAAGCAGTCCTTCGAATAACTGAAAAATAGGGTGAATGGGTTGAGAAGAAAGTTCCATTTTTCTTTGTCTTGCCTACTATTTAGGGAAGGATTTTAGACGAAGGAAATGGCTATTGGACAGAATTTAAATTTCGAGACTGCACTACAATTATCAAATATGGCAGAGGAAAAATTGCTTTATCAACAAAGCAATGAATTTGTGTTGATCAATCATTGAACTTTCCCATAAAAGAGTCATCCATCAACTAAATAGAATCCAATTTCATGATATAGAAATCAATTTGTTATCCAAATTATACATTAAAAAAATCTATAATTACAGGTGTCAAAACAGAACTAAAAAGATCAATATAAAAGAAGCCTGCGTATGCAGACAGTCAAATCTTTATCACAAAAACAAAGAAGTCAGAGCCAACAAAGAAAAGTATTTTCATTAGCTATTAACCCATTAGCTGAGAATGAAACTCCCCAACATGCCAGAAAGCAATTGCAAAAAAACATTAATATTAACAAAACTGACAGATTGAAGAAAGTGAAAAATATTTCTAGAGGGGTATATGCATTGAAACAAATAATGAAAATAACATAGAAAATTTAATTGACGAGATTTCAAAAAACGATTCATTAAAAGAAGAGTTCTTATCTACACTTATGTAAAGAAATCCTTCTATTATTTGTTATAATCTATCCACTGAAACCACAGAAGAAAAATCAAAAGCAATTTAGAAGTATATATAAAAAAGCAGGAAGAAACAGAAAATCTTAAGATAAAGAAATCCTTCTCAGGAAAAACTGGATAATAGAATGGGATCTGAAGACATTCAACAGGATAATAAACCTAATAAACTAAGACTAGGTTGAAAAGTTGTTCCTTTTAAGGAATATTTAAAATCTGCAATTTGGTATAAATATGGATGATATGATCACGTCTTGAAATTCTGTAAAACCCCACAAAGAAAGATGTACAAACTACACATTTACTCCAAAAATCTTGTATTAATTGTAAATTTCGGAATTCGCAATAGAAAACTAAATTTGAAACAAACTATATATGTGAAAGTAGAAATTGTGAAATATATAAAAAGGAATTAAATAACTTAATCAATAAAACAAACTATGGAATTTAGTCAAATAAATAAATTTATCAAAGTAGCTCATATCAGCTTAGGAAATTCAACAGCAGGTATGGCTGAACTTAATCAAAGTATTATAAATATCCCCCTGGATTAGTTCTTTTTTTTTTTTTTTTTTTTTCGTTAAACGAATTCTATTGCTTCAATAACCAAATCATAAATATTCCCCAAAATATATAAAATTGTTCTCAACAAAACCCTAAAGCAGCACTAATAATTAAAAATTCTAGCAATAGTTTTTAAATATTTTTAATCAATATATCATTATTATTGAATTAAAAATTGATCATGAAAGGTTTATTTTGGGTTCTATATATTGTCCTCCGAGTGAGAAGGTAGGAAATAGTTTGAATAATACTGAATTTTTAATGTTAAATCTCTTTGATGAGAACTGAGACATCTAAATAACCAAGGTCAAAAGTTGATTGACTTTTGTTTCATAAATTATCAGAATGTTCAAAATGAACCGAACTGTCTCCAGACATATTGTTCAATAAGAAGTGAGAGTTAAATAGACCTTATTATTACAGAAAAATTGAAGACAATTAAAAAATAATTGTTTTTAAAATGTCAAATATGACTTCTGTTTTTCACCCTAATTTCTAAATAATTATTGTAATAGCATTATAGTTTAAAATCTTTTCTTCAAAATTTATGTAATAACTTTTTGTACACAAAAGAAACAAATACTAAGTTAACATCTATTATTTTAAGTACTAAAATAGATGTCAATAATTTGAATTCTAGCATATTTAATTTTGTGCACAGAAATGATAAAAATCAGTAGTATCCAAAAGCAGAAGTATACATAAAACTTTTAATTAATATAAAGTGAGTGAAATGTAAATTTTAGTACAACAATTATTATAAACATTTTCATATTATGGGCATATTTATAATACCCTTGTTTATTTCTAAGAAATAAACAAAATAGATTAGTAACAAAACTTATTTTTACCAAAATCTCCCCGTCTGTTTCTCAGTCTTCTGTATTCCATGAGAATGGAATTCTTAGCTATAACAATTTGTGAAGCTAATGCCATTTTACCCTCTGCAAGAGCTTTATCAAAAAGACGCAGCTTATCATACTCCTCAAGTTCATTTTCAGTTGGTAAGTCAGTCTGAATGTAAACAATTATTATCAATAAATGAATCATAAACATTATATTAGTATCTTAGTTAAATTTATACAAAATTAACCAGTATTTGCAAGTCATAATAAGAATATATTTTTACAAAAATATTAATTAAATATCATAAGTGAAACATATATTTAATAAGTTCACAGAAAAATATTTTTATGCAGTTAATGCTATATCATTTTATTCCAGCGGTGATTATCCTGCAATTTTTAATTAAGGAAACTGAATTTGAGGCACAACAAATAAACTTAACAGAAAGTTATGTTTACACCAAGTAGCATTATAAAACAATCAAGTTCATTCATAAGATTCCAAAAGGAAAATCCAAGCTCTAAATGGATGTCCCCTTAAAATGTTTGCTATAAATTGCATCAGCATAAGGAATCAATGTTAACCTACAAATATGGTAGTAGCCAACAAACATATATGTCCATGGAAATAAAAATGCTCCTGCACTAAAAAACCATACATTAGAACCCTTTGTATTTATTTATTCATTTTTTTTTTTTTTTTTTTTAATAAATAAAAACTTTTAATTGAATTTTTTTTTTTAAACTTTTTCATTTTAAATAACCAATTAACATTTATAATTCAATTTATTTAAACCTTTTCATTGTTATTCTTATTTTATGATAAAAGTAAGTAGAATTAAGTAAACAATAGATACATGTAAAATTATATTACTGTAAAATTAGCTGCACTGTACATAGTAATAGCTCCTAAATGATCTTGAATGGAACACCAAATTTGAAGATCCCCAAATGGTAACACCACCAAAACATTTGTTTTCATGCCATAAGAAAGGCGTAAGGTTTCTTCTCCATACTTAACTAAAAAATATATAAATCTATGTTATATAAATATATATATGTATCTATCTATCTATATATATATATATATAATTTTACAGCATTTTCTTCTCATTAGCAGAAAATTTTTGTATATAATCTCATATTATAAACTTCTCCTTTTGCATTTCAGAACTTTCTTTGTTTTAAAACAATGAAGCTCCCATGTTAAATTTACAAATCTCTCTTGACTATATAAGATTTCTTACAGAAATTACTCTTTCAATAAATGATGTTTCTCTGGAAACAAGGCCCAGCATGTTATGAATGTATCGCTACATCAAATCATAAAATTTCTTTGAAAAATAGATATTTTAAATCCATTATTTTAAGAAAATATTGCATAAAATTTATAAAAATAATAAAGTTTATATTTTAAATAAATATCAATTTGCATTTTATTTATTACATTTGAAAATATGTATTATTTCATGGACCAATATTTCTTGACTTACACAATGACATAGAAAAAAAGAAAAAACTCTACATGAAAATATATAATTGCTGTGTTTAATAATGTGGTTTATCTACCAAAGTGGATATCTCAGATTGTATATTATTTACTATACAACTTTTTAAAGAATTATCATTGAATTATAGTATTTTATGCATGGTGCAAAAAAGTATTTTTATTATTTAAATGCAGCCCATGGAAGTAAAAAGTTTGGAGATCATGCTTCATAATATTATAAACTCTTGAACATGTATAAATTTTTTATTGATTTCAGAAATTTTTCGAATCTATTTTTCAGATACAAATAAGTTTTATTCCTTTCACACAATTCTGAATTTTGTGTGGATCTCAAATACACTTTTTCTGGGATAGTGATAAGTTTCTCAATTATACTTGGCATATACTTTTTTTTTTAAATTTAAATGCTTATTTTCTCTTTAAAAGCAAAGGAATAAATTTAAAATTAAATTAATGAGTATTAAATGTAAAAAAATGAATGTTTAACTCCTGTAATTATTTTAATAATTAAAACAATATGATTATGAAATAAAATTTCTAATAAAAGAATTACGCTACTTCATTTACTAAAAAGAAAAAAGACTTTAAGTCTAGAGTTAGTTAAAAATTTAGAAGAAAAATTTTATATCCTGTTTTATATTATTATCAAACATGATCATAAATTTATAGTTTAGCCAAATTTTATTTCCTGAATCAAAATTAACCAACATTTTATCACCTGCTTTAAATAGGTGTTATGTGTAATAAATTTCATTATAAAACACACCATAAATGCTGTAATCATATATTTCATGGCCTTCTTCGTCTTCCCAGCCCAAAACTCAATTGAGAAATGATCCAGTAATGCCATCCCAGAGGATGCATTGATGTTGCATTTCCCATTTGCAGGTGGATGATTGATAATCAAAAATAAAGATGAAATTCCTTTGGGTATATCAGAAGCAGGAATTATTCCAGTTACCTCCACAAGATAAACATGGACGTCTGGATTTAGAGCATAAAGACTTTGGTTCAGACCCATTCTGTCATAATCCACTAAAATAAAATTTAAAAAATAAATATAGTTTTATACATATAAAATAGAAGCATGATAAAAAAAATTGAAAATAAAAAACCAATCAAATAACCGTATTATATAACTAAGTTAAAATTATATTAATATAACTAATATGTATCTTTCACTATACTTCATTTTCAAAAGTAATATTTATAAAGTATTTCCTTAAAATCTTGTTTTACACTAACTTTTGCCTAAAATTCATAATTTGGAGTTAATTTGAATGTATAATATCAATTACAAATAATGAATATAGTTTGATCTTAATGTATGAAGCATTATACAATCTAAAAAGAAATATTTTATAGCAAATTTTTTATTAACAATTACTGCAAATTAAAAATTATAAAATTTTATTTATAATTTGGATGAACTGCAGCTTTTATTTCATTTATATAAAAAAAATATAAATCTTGTTTATATGGAAAAAATTAATATGTTGACACAATTAAAGAAATAAAGAAAACATATCTTTCAAAAAATATTAACAGAAATTTTATTTAACTTTCATGAAGTTTGGTTTGGTGAATTGGTTTCTATTCATGAAAATCAATTTAGACCTGTGGTTGTCTAACCTACAAAAATTTACAAATAATTGTAAGTGCACAATATACAAATTTTTGACAAATAAGCATCCTCTATTAATGTCTCGCAGCTTGAAATCCACATGATCAATTCCCCAGACTTCTACTTACAGATGGTAGAAACTCAGAGGCTGCAATGGGAATTTTTTTAACATTGAAAGCCATATAGACGATAGAGCTCCTAGTAACCAACCAGTGATGTTGACACTCCTAATTTCTCGGAAATCTTATTTGGTGCATTATTGCTGTTTGATGACTTTTTGATCTTTTTTCTTGATGAAAAAAGATCAAAAACAACTAGAAAAGTTGTTTATAATGAAAACTGTCTTTGAATGGCAACACTGACAAGAAGGAAAAGAGTAACTATATTTATTTTTATATTTAGGTACATATTTCTTCAGAATATGACAGGGAGTATCTGGAAATATTCTGGGCAAACCAGTGCAAACCCTTTGAGAACCATTGATTTAGAATCACTTTTGCTAAAAGAGATTAGTTTTTTTTTAAAAATCGAAAACAAAAAGGAATTTATTTGCATGTAATGAAATAATAGCTGTATAAATATAAAGAAAAGAAAATACTATGTTTGGTATTATGAAATTTGTAAAATATAAATACCTATAACATGTTCTTCCCAATTATCTATGGTATTTCGCTCCCATGTTTTCAAGTTTGATGAATAAACTTTCCATTCATACTGCAAAGTTCCATCCCCACAATCTTCAATACATTCCACCTTTAAAGGTATCCAGGCATTTGGATTGATGTACAGACCTTGCAGATCTGGAAAGCAAGCAATTCTTTTCTCGCACCTTTAAAAAAAATTGAATATATATATATAAATTACTAATTTAATATTTATAATATATAATGTAATATTGTTATAAGTTATTTTTCATATGTTTAATACATTTTGTTCTAGAAAAAGCATGCAACTAGACTTTTTTAAATAAAATTATCATTATAATTTAAGTTAATATGTTTATTTTTAATCATTAATAACTGAAATAAAAAAAAATCTAAACTAAAATGCTACAAAAGTATTTTAAAATATCAATCAAAAATGAATATCAAAATACAATTTAACATTTCTTATCAGTATTTTTACAACTCTAGAGTTAATTAAAAATTCAGAACAAAATTTTATATCCTCAGAAAATGTATTAATTATTATCAAATACGATCATAAAATTTATAGTTTAGCCAAATTTTATTTGCTGAATCAAAATTAAAAAACATTTTATCTCCTACTTCAAATAGGTTTTATGTTAACAAATTCCAGCATAATATAAAAACACTCCATAAATGCTGTAATCATAATCTCAATGACTACTATAATAATACGATTCTAAAATATTGTTATGCACAACAATTATTTAGCATAGATATATTTCGTTTTTTTAGATATAAAAAATGCAATGTAAGAAACTGATATAAGAATTTGGTGCTTGCTTTTACATTAGTTTAATAAATATTTCAACATTTGATTCAATCTAAAATTCAATAAATAAATACAAAAAAGTAAAAGATATATATATATATATATATTATGTTCATGGTACTAAAAATATTTGTTAACAAATATGTGCTAATCCAAACAGGCTTGCATATTTACTTTGTTTATTCCAATTTTAAAATGAAACATATTTTGGAAATAAATATTATAGAGATTATAAAAAAAAAATTAAAAAAAATTAGATGTAACAGGAATCTTACATACAGAATAATATATTACTAACAAATGATTTGAACCCTTTATTTTGTAGTAAGATAGAAAATATTGAATAAATTTTTTTTTTTAATATTTAAATGTTTATTCTTTTATAAAACAAGGCTGGATAACATTCACTGTTTTAAAATTGTATCAATTACTGAAATTCTTTAAAAAAAAAATTATGAACTTTATTTTTTAAGCACAGAAAATTATTATATGTGGCTCACAGTCTGTGCATGACAATATTAAAGTTACTATTAATAATAATTACTACTTATAAAAAAATAAATTAATATGAAAAAATATCAGTAAAAAACAGTTACTAAAAAATTAATTGTTGTGACATTGAAAAAAAAAACTATATCTGCATACAATATTTAAAACTTATTATACATATATTTGTTCAGTATAATAATAAATAACGTTATTTTTTTATTAGCAGTAGTGTACTAAAAATTTGAGAGATTAATGTTTAAAATTATTTATGATCCAATAAATAAAAAAAAATGTTCAACAAAATGTAAGAAATACTTTTTACATATTATTTTTAAAAAATGTAATCTACAAATGTATTTGTTTGTTTTACTGTTTGGTAAATTAATTCAATAAATTTAAAATAAACTATTTTAATGAGAAATACAAGTAAATAAATTATTAAGTCATTTTTAAATCAAAGTTGTGTATTTTCAAGATCCTTATATTTACACAAAACCACCTTGCATTGTCCTTATATTCTCATAGATCAGTCATTTTAAGATAAAACTAAGAGAAAAATTTAAATACCTAGTGGGAAAATTTTTAACAGATTGATTAGAATTATTAAAGCATAAAGTTCCTTACATAACTCTCAAACTTGGTGGACGATCTTCAAGAACTTTAATGTAAAGCTGACCTTCAGTAATTTTCTCTTCTTTTTTAATGACAGCAAAAATTCTATAGACTGCACTCCATGTCCAAAAAGTATTGCTATTAAGTTCATAATCTGAGGTTCCAATTTCTATCAAACCTATGAGATTTTTCAGAAAATAAATTTAAGAATATGCAAATTAGTAGTTGAACATTTTGCATTCAAAGAAATTACATTCTGTATAATTACTCACATGCATATTAACAAAAGTACTGAACTAAAAACGCGCTTCATTATTATTTTAATAAAGTACTATTTAAATACCAAAAATAAAATACAGCAAAATATTATGTTACAAAATTATATGCAAGTAACAGTATTAAGAATGATCTAAAGTGTAGTAATTACAGGAATTCAATATTCATGTTCACTTTTAGAAAAACATATCCCAAAATCTTTATAAAGACGCCAATTATTTCTTTGCCTACCAAGATTCCCACTATAAAAAGGTTTACTGTATTACTACTTTATTAGAAACCATTAAAAAAGATAAGTTTTGCATGAAGCAATGATGTCTGGACTACAAGGAAATAGAAATGGGTGTATGAAAAATGAAATGCACAAAAAGGTAAAATGTCTTTCCTTCCCTCATCTGCATAGAAGAAAAGAAAATTAGTAATAATGCTAAATTTAAATAATTGTAATTTTAGTGGAACATTAGCAATAATGTTAATTTATCTAAATGGAAAATTCTTCAAATAAGACTGCTAACAGTTTAGTAGATTTTATAGGTCAATTACAAAAACTTTCACATTTAAAATTGAAAGTGTTTTCTTTTGATTTTCAGTAATATTTATAGCATTATTTAAATTTATTTTTCACATTTGTTTTACTAGTATTAAATAGTTATTTCACAATATCAAAACTACAAAAAATAATAAATGTGTATACAATGCACTTTTGCAGGGAACTAACCCAGAAAGGAAAATAGCCTAGTAGCATAGGAGCAATTATAAATGTATTTGCGAATTAAATTTTTAAAAAAGATTTTAATTAATCAATGTTGATAGTATTATAATAATGCACACACTGGCATTTAGGAAAAAATTGGCTTGCATTTGCTGGTAACATTCATTACAATCATTCCCTTGTTATTTATATTAAGCTAACAAAAAATTACATAACATTTGCATAAAAATGTAAAAGTAATTAGAAAGAGTGTTCCTTTTTAATTTCCATAGAAGTACAGAAATTGTAGAAGTACTAATTAACTATTTAGTATATAGTTAATATAAAAATTTTGTTATTTTCCATAAAAATTAGGGAGAATTTGTCGTAACTGATATCTGTGCCAATGTGAAAAAAAAAAAAATAGCATTGATGGAATTAAAATTCCGTACATATAATCCTAAAAGTAAAAGTGAATTAATCAAACTTATTAAATCACAATCTCATTGATATTTTTATCAGAAAAGTAATAAAATCAATCATTATTAAAAATAATTATATCTTAATTTACAATCTATTACAAATTAATATTTACCAGGCCCTTTTCCAAAACAACCTCCATCTTCATCACCTTCATTGATAGATGATCTGTCTGTAATGGGACCTGAGATATTACCATGATCATAATCATATTTTTTCAATTTTTTCAAAGTCTCGTTTTTGTCAGACCTTACACAAAACCAAGTTACTTCATAGTTCTGAAAATTTAAATAAAAATATTTTAATGCAAATTTAAATAATTTAATTCAGATGAACATGGTAATCTTTCTACTTGGGATAAAATAAAGACCAAATATATATATATATATTCTTTTATAAATTTACAAAATAGATGAAAATATAAAAATAGTGAATAGTAAGAAAAGTAACTAGTAAAAATGAAATAATTATTTATTTCAAGAAAACAATTTTTCAATTTAAAAAAGTTAGTCCTTAACAAATCATAAAGAATTTGTATATGTGAATATCAGTAATCAATAAATTTATTTAAAAAGAAAAAAATTCTGATGTCATTTAATATTATGCAATTTGATTAAACTCCTTATATTTCTTTAAAAAATATATAATTTTTCTAGTCATTTTATCAAACTTTTATATAAGCTCATTATATTTAAAAATTTAAATTGATTACATTTATATATTAGAATAAATATTATTCAAAACTTTTTTAAAATCTGATTTATTCTTGAATAAAAGATTAATCTGATTTGATATTATTAATTTACCAATTGTAAAATTAAAAGATTAAAATTTTGTTCTTTACAGAGCAAGTCAAGTCCATATTGTTAATTCCCAACAATTAATGCTACTTAAAATAATAATATTTTTATTTCTTCAAAAAGAGGGGATAATAAAGAATCAAGGAAAACAAAAAAACTGTTAAAAATTACTTGCTCATCTGGAAAATCAGGATCTTCAGTATAAATAGTAGGCTCCAGAGAAACTTTTTGACCAAAACCGCGAGTTATATATGAGGCACCTCCATTTATCAACATTGGTATTAAAGGTGTGGGAATTATCTTCAAATATGAGAATACAGATCTTCTTCCCAAAATTGTACGATTTTCAAGCAAAATGCTCAAGTTTTCCTCATCATCATCTGAATTTTGATTGGCTCTGTAGTAATAATCATTAAACTCCTCTTTATCATCATTAGCTTCTTCTTTTTTAGTTTCTTCATCTTCTGCTTATATAAATAAAATTAATCATTTAAAAATAATTTTAAAAATTAATGTTGCAATTTATTATAAATTATAAAATTCTAATTTTAATTAAAATAAACTTTGCATACCATAAATAAACTAATTTATATAAAATAAGTTCTTTACAGAGTTATAAGTAATAAATTTATATTATTTAGAAATAATTGTTTAAACATTACATCTTTCTTTTCCACCAAAACAAATAACAAGAATTTAAAATTTCTTTTCTAATGCAAAAATAAATTTTTTAACTTTTAAAACTTTTTTATGATTTTACCATTATTCATGTTCGAAATGAGCAAAATTATTAAAATGAGAGTTGTATAACTTAAAAGTAAAAACTTCAGTAAAGTATTTTATGTTTAAAATTTAATTTTTTTCAAAACAATTAATAAAAAAAATTAGCAACCAATTTTTACCAATTTTATAATTTTTAAACACATAAAAGACTTTTTAATGTACAATGCAGACAAAAAATTTTAAATATTAAAAGCACCATAAAATTTATAACAAGGTTAAAACTCAATTAATATATATAGATTCATTCATACCTTAGCAATGCATGAGCAGTTATGTTAAAATTTAATACAAGAGCAATTACAAAAAAAATATTATACAAAAATTATTTTGGTTATATAAATAAAAAAATAAAAGCTCATAGACCAATTAACATTTAAATAAGAATACTTACCATAAACAGTTAATGTATATCTCAGTTTGTATAAACCGATGGCCAATGATCTCTTTATAATCCTAATAGCTGAGCAATTGTGAGTTTTCAAATCAGTAATATCAATTTCTTCCTCCTTGCCTGATGAATCAATAGAATAGGCAGTCCATCGATGAGAAGCAAGATAAGATTCATTATTCCTAAATATTGCAGTTGTTTCATATCTGCAGTCATAACCCCTTTGGCACTGTCGATGTAATTTTGAAAAATCAGAATTTAAACAAAAACAAGCATAATAAAACACAAATCAATACCTGAAAAATTCTAACTTTTAAAAAATTGATATATAAGTACTAAATTAGATATTACTATGTTTACAGGAAAATCACTTGACTGAAACTTACCCATTTCGTAAGCATAATTAATTAACATAAATATTCAAATATGTTTATTTTTTAATAGAAAAGTTACTATTTTCACATAATATTCTTGAATATGTATAATATTTTATTTATTCAATAAAAAATATTGGAGGAATTCATACTTTAAAAAGCTGATGATTATTAATGGAAAAAAAATCAGGATAGTATGCTGAAATTTTCCCAAAACTATACATATCCACTTTTCAAATATAAAATAAATTTTGTAGTGTTACAAAATAAAAATGTAATTTGAAACATTTAAGGAGGCACTCATATAAAATTTCTAAGACAACCAAAATATTTAAATTGTAATAACAGTCAATAATAATTTATAAAATGCAGCTGTACGTTTGAACATATGAATGAAAGTAAATTGCTACTTTTTTTAAAGAAACAAAAGCTTGAATTTTGATTAAAAAAAAACCACATTTGCAATGTTGCACAAAACGAATATGAATTATTTGACATTATTACATACCTCAATTGGTCGTTCAATATCTGTGGAATTTTTATCAATCCATACTAAAGGTGCCTTATAGTCTCCATCAGATACTGATATAGTAATATTCTTTCTTAACCTACTCACTGAATTAAAAACATCAACTGCAGCTGGAAAAACTCCTCCATATCCATAACTATACAGAATTCTATAATGAAATATATGTTTATATTTATGTTTAAGTTTACATTTAAGGCATCTGACCATTTGAAATTTATTGGAAAAAAAAATTAAATTCTTGAATAATTCAAAAAGTAAAAATTTATATGGCATCTCTTATTCAACGTTCTTATTAATTTGATTGCCAAAATTAAAAGTATCAAAATAAATACTAAATGAAATAAATATTTTACTAATAAACTTCTAACCTGATAGTGTTTTCATCTTTCCACTCTGCTTTATTCGCTTCTCGACGTTTTCTGAAAAAGTTGATATTGATTTGAAACAATAAATGGGATGAAACATGTTTTGCATAAATAGAATAATTTATGTTTAATTAGAAGAAATATATTAAACAATCATGATAAATAAAGTGCATTTATAAGGACATAAATCAATACAACATCCTTTCTAAATTATGCATTTCAAAATATTTACAAAATTTTTAATTTTACTTTCAGTAAAAGTATTGTTAAAATGTATTTGCAAATGTATATATCAGTTCTTGCAAAATCACAAAATTAAAGTTTCCCATAGTGTGTGTTTATAAATATGCTTAAACATATATCAAATAAATTTGTACATTAAAAAAAGGAAGTAAAAAATTATTTTAAGTAAGCAAAGAAGTTCATCGGCAACCAATTATAGTACAATCCTGCTAGAACAGAACTACATAGATATCCTCCTAGGAATGCTTTTTTATACTTTCTAATACATATAAAGAAAAGCATTTTAATTACAAATATTTAGTAATAAATTGAGAGAATTAATAAATATGCTCAAGCATTTAGCTGTACCAAGTTACATAGAGTTGCACTGTATAAAAATGGGACAACAAAAACCACAAATAAACAATATCAAACATATATACATATATAGTGACATTATTCTTACTTTTTTTTAAATTATGTTACTACACAACTGCATTAAATATAATAAATATTTTATAATTTGTTATAATTGTAGACTATTAACTTGAATACATACATATATATAACAAAGAATGTTAAAAAAAAGTTCAACTCTAAGCAAAAAATAATAATTTTCAGCATATCAAATAATTTGCAGGATTAAGTTATAAATACTCAGATATGTGTTGTCTTAATGAAATATATAATATAATAAAATAGAATTACTTATTATTTTATGACATCATATTCAAATCATTAATCACAGCACTTTATTTCCAATAAGGCTGCCTTTAAGGGGACGTACTTTTACTACAAAAACTGTATAATCATTCTCTGAATCATCATGAATTATTCTCATGTAATCATCATCTAAGTGGCAAAATTTGCCACTCAGAGGAAAAACAATAAGAAAATAAAATCCAACTACAATACATATTCACTACAGCATATTAATTATCCATGTTTATTTTATCTTTTAATACACTCATTTTTAACTGTAACATACAATATCTTAATTGAGTTACAATATTAAACTAATAGGTATTTTTTCCTCACTTATCATTTTACTTTCATATAATGGCCTATAATATAGGTATAACAGTTATCTAATGTTATTTGTATTATAGTAGAATCATATTATAATGTGGAAAGCTGACTAAGTAGAAAATAATCAATGTATAACAAACATTTATTAATTTTAAACCTTGATATTTCTTATATTTGAAAACTTATTTCTTATTTATATATATATATTATATATTTCTACTCCTAGATATAATATATATATTTATGAAAAGGAATCATCCTAATAATAAGCAACTTAAGATACATATGGAAACATTTATTTGTTAATTGTAACTAGGAATTTTAATAATTTTATGTTTGTACCTTGAAGTAGATGATTTTGTAACAAACTTAAACTGTCCTTCATCATAATAAAGAGTGCAGACATCTTTATTCCCAAATCCAATGAAACGACCATCATCACCACCATCAAACATTAGACAAGTATAGCTGTCTAACTCAGAAGTTATGATCTCAAATTCAACAATTTCATCTATTTCTGTGTCTGTGGTACTTGCATTGAAGGCAATATCTGAGACACTATTAAGTATTCTAACTAATAATTTGACTTCATTGCTATATTCATCGACTTCAGAATTCCAAGCTGTGAATGTAATTGACCACTCACCAATCTATTAAACAAATAAATAAAATAAGGATGTAGTTTCATAAAATTCATATTACAACATTCCGTAATGTATAAATGCACCTAATTCAAAAGCAAAATAATAATCAAAAAGTTTTAAAAATCAGATATGCCAGTTATTGAATTCTGAAAAAATGATGATTAAATTCAATTTATAAAAATATGATGAATTCACCCAATTGAAAGCTTTAAAAAAGTGTGAACTAATAAGCAATTAAAATTATTTATATTATTGAGCTAGAAAATAAAAACAGATGAGATAAAACCCTTTTAATGTGATATTTGTGCCAGAAGAATGTACAGTTTACTATAGAGTGAAAATGCATTTGGATGTATATTAAAATGTTGCAAATAAAGATTAAGAGGATAAAGGTTATAAATTGAGGATATTTAAGTAAAATCAAAATGAATTAATGTTCAAAAAATATTAAATAATTAATAATTCATAATAATAATGTATGTGAAATAATTACCTCAGGAAATGAATGATCAATAATATTCTGAGTGAAGTTCGTGCTGAAACTTCCATCATCAAATTCCATTTTATAAAGAGTCACATGACCTAAAAAAAATTATCTTTATGAAAAAGGCGTCAATTCATTATATAATGGATTTGTTTTATTTAACTTATTCACAATGAATTTTTTATATGTAATATTAATTCTCAAAATATAAGTATATTACTTTTCCTTCAATATTCTTTTTATATGATTCAGAAAAGTTAAAAATAAAAACCAACTTTTAAAATTAGTTAAAGATTTATTTGTTTGTTGAAAAGTATTTAAAAACATGATTTTTTTTTCTATTGCATATCTTATTTTATGTGATTTTAATTGACCAATTACCATCTCATAACTCAAACATTTTACAACTCTTATTATATTTTATGAACTATTTTATAAATGTAAAAAATAAATATACATTTTTCATTAATATATGAAAAATTTTATAAAATTATCATAAATAGAAACTTTATTAAGCTTGGTACAGTATCAGTAAGCATATTCCAAATAAACCAAATTTCACTTAAGCTAAGAAGACTTATGTGCTTGTGTCTGTTGTTAGAATATTTTAACTGCCATATAGATGTTTTCTAAGAATTCATATTTTTTTCTCCTGCCATCTAAATTTAGACTAGTAGATTTTTCTTCGAAGTGATGGGGATAATCTTGGCAACTAACAGATGATCCTGTTTCACATCCGCTTTTATGTTTTAGAATTTCAAGAAGTATGAGATATAATTGTGTGTTGAGAAATGACAGGAAAAGAAAATAATTATTTTTTCCTAAAAGATGATAAAATAAATTAAATGTATGAAATTGGAGATTCAAATAATCAAAAGAAAGCATTCACAGGGCATAATAATATAAGATAAGCCCTTGGCTGCATTGAGCAACAGTTAGATGCTTTACTACAGGGCATTCGAAATTTTTCATCATTCACTGGCACAAGGAGTCTCACATAATCTAGTATGAGATTTAAATTTACATATTAAAAAAAAAACTAACCGTGTTTGGGAATCCTGATTTAAAAAAAAGCGGAATCGTTTTAATTGCAGAAGTAAACTTTAATTTCAAAATTTTCAAGTTCTTTTTAAAAGCTGTTTCTTTCAAGGAAAAAATTCATTATATTTTAATAATATTACATTAATTCTGGACATTTTAGATCAGGTTCCTAGCATAGAAAAATTATTGTTTATTCATTCGTCAAAAAAAAAAATGCCATTTTGGAGCAATAAGAACGAACACATATATTCCAGTAGTATTTGATATTAATATGTGAAAAATCCAGGAAAACATAAAAAATATTCCAGAAAAGTAGCAGTATTTAAACATGTTCCTGTGGAACGGATGTGGAAAACTGAAAGTAATCTTTGTGCTACTTAGCTTAGAACCTAACACTACACAAATTTTGTTGTTTATGATAAGAGTGAGGCAGCAAATGAGCCATAGCATTCTAAAAAATTTATTACACCTAGTGAAAAAATTTTAGAATTCACTTTTAAATAAACTCAAAAACTTTTATCTTCTATATGAAAGCCATAGAGAGAAATGGAAATATATATATATATTTAACTTAAGGAAAAGCTTCCAAATTAGTGAAGCAAAATTTAAAGAAAGAACTAGTATAATACTGTAAATTAGAGAACTAAAACAATATATATCTATTTCAGGAAAAGTTTTGAATATCACATAAACTAGCATATGCTGTTTGCTAGATTGTAATCAAATAAAACATGAAAAAAATCATGAAAATTTATAATACAATTATACAAAAAAGAAGTTTTGATTTTCAAATATGAGAAAAATATTATAAAAATAAGCTATAAAAGTCTTTTTCACAGAAAAAGTTTATTTTATTTTTTATTTGTAGACACATCAGGACTCTATTGTAATTAGCACTATTTATCATTATAATGCATTAATGGAAAAACATTAAATCTGAAATTCTTGCAGATTTACCAGTTATATTGTTTTCAAAGTACAGGATTGCATCTTTGGGAACATCAGTTTTATTTTTTCCTTTCAATTCTAATCTATCTTCTGGGTATGAACCACTTACAATGTAAAATGGATCCACGAATAAGTTACTCATTTTTTCATAAATTTGGACCTAAAAAAGTATATTAGGAATTATTAAACAAACAAAGATAAGCTAATAAGTAGGTACTATTTATAATGGATAAAATTTGACTATAGTTTGTTCATGATCGACTGTAACCATATTAAATATTATGTTAATATTAAATAATTACTGTATTCAATTGGTTTCATAAAATCACATTTTCATATGTTTTATTTAAAATAAATTTTAAATAAGCATAATAAATTAATTTATAAAATAATAATAAATTAGTTACTAACCACTAATTCAAAAATTTCATAATCCACAGGATTTGAAATATTCACGATCACAGAAAAATTCCCATTATTTTCATAATTATGAGAAAATGTTGTTTTCCATTCATCATTTTCTGATGTTATTTCAATAGCTTCATTTACAAATCCATCTCCGAAATCAATTACATAATTAACTGATGTTGGCAGCTTTGATCCAAGAAAATTCAAATCAAATGAAATTTTTCCTAAACAGAATAATGTATAATTAGATAGAAAGCCATTCCAAAAAATGTGTAGTGAGCAAACATCTCGAAACAATAAGTTAAATCAGGTCAAACAAGTCAAAACTGTGTAAAGCATAAATACGATTCAGAAAAACATAAAAGCAAATTAATAACAAATAAAAGTGAAAAATATATTTAAGTTGCACTAAAAATGCCTACATGCAACTTTTAGATTTGACTTTCTATTTTTTACTGTTTTCAAATGTTTACTAACTAATAATTTAGTATATTTCATTTGCTCTGTTCTAGTATATAATTGAAAACACTACACAATTTAAAAACTATAGATTTTAAGAACAATAGTATAATTTTTCCCTTTTTAAAACAGTAGAAAATAATCTATCACATTTATTTATTACAACAAACCAAAAATCCTATAAAAATCTTATTTCTTATCCTATTATACTTTTTGACTGCAAACAGTAACTCAAATTATTGTTCATAATTGTTGTTTTGGAATATTATACAGAAAATTTGTAATTGAAGACTGAATTTTCATGACCATTGGATATTTTAATTAAATCATAATTGAGCAAGAGTGTTTTGTTTGAGTTGAGTTTACGAACTAGAGAAGCTGAGTTCCAGAAAATGTTTAGAATATTATATATTAAATTTATTGAACTATATGAGAATTTTAAACTTAAAAAAATATTTTTCCATAATTTTCTTTTTTTCAAAGAATTTTTTCCTTAACTTCAAATTCAAAATATGAATGTTAGTTTCCTTTGTTGCATTGTTACATTTGTTCATTTATTTCATTGCATGTTATTTAGTTAGATAATTTTAAATATAACAATAAGTTTGAATAAACAAGGCTTTAATTCTTTAATTCTTCTTTAAATGTCAATCTTAAATTTAAAATGAAAATACAAATTTATAAAATCAAACCTGGCGGAGTTGACTTTGGAGAATTAGAGCTCAGAGACCAATTCCTTCCAATAGACTCAAAACAATGAAATTCTGCAGAAACATATTCTGAATTCCAAAGATTTGAAACATTTACACTTAAAACATAATCACCACTTGAACTGCATGATATATTTTTGAAAAGACCTTCTTCTGGCATGGGATCTAATAAAATATTTTAAAAAATAATACATTTTCATAAAAATAATAATGGTATTTCTTGTAATAATAATTTCTAAAATATTTCTATTGATAAAAACATAAATTTAACTCTTCCATCTCTCTTTCTCTCTTCCAACTCTTTTTTTTTTTTTTTTTAAATAATAAAACAAGAATCATCAGAATTTAATATTGAATTTTCTCAGAATTTGAAACGAAGTAAATAATATCTATATATATTTTTAAAATAACCTTATTAACACACTTTAAGAAAATTTAAAGAATATATTTAAATTTTTTTGCAATTTTTTTTCTCTAATTGCAAAATATAAATTTCATCATTAAGGTAGAAAAACTACTTACATAAAAAATAAAAATTTGTAAATCCAATAAGAAAAATTTAATTATTTTAAATTATTGAAATAATTTATTATTTATATGTAAATTATTGAATTTATTACTGAAAGTTTAATATTTTCCACTCACTAATTTTTAGGAAACTTAAACGATAGCTAAAGATCTATTTCAAAATGATATATAAATTTACATTTTTACTAAGTACTAAATTAAGTAACACAATCAACATAATGTATTAAATTCAAAGTTTCAAAAAGTTGTCATTAAGAAATTATAAAAATAATTATAAAAACTTTGTGAGCATACTGAAATTATTAAAGAAAATAAAACATACCATCAAATGTTTCTTGTTCCTCTGTATCAAAATAATCCCAATAAAACTTTAAATTACTACCCTTAGCTCTAATGTTAGCTGACACTTTCATTCCTACAACAATATTAACTTGATGAATTTCCAGAGTAACATTTGAAAGAGGAATTTGAACTGGTAGATATAAAACATCTGGATACTCTGATGATAAATCTTTAAGTGTAACTGAAATTGAATAATTTCCAGTCTAAAAAGAAAAAATATTATTGAATACATAATTTTTCTATAAAAATTATCACATAGGTAATCATTGTTTAATATATAGATTAAAACAACAACCAAACACTACATTTAAAAAAAAATTATTTTTTTTCATTATAATAACTGAATTCTACTGAATAATTTACATTCAAATGAAAAAATAATAAAACATTATTTTATTTCGGAAATTTCTTATTTTTATGAAGTTTTCACCCATACATTTATAAGAATTGCAACATAATGAAAGAATTATAAGATTGAAATGAAATATAAATTAGTACAAATTGTAAAATAAAAGGTTATGACTTAAATAAGAAATATTCTATGGATGAATCTGTGAAACTTGTAAATAGAATGCTGCTGAAGAGTTAAACAACTCTATTTTTCTATGCAAGCTAAAAGCCACTTTATTGAAATCACTATGCCCCAATTAAAAGTTATAAGGAGTTTACAAATATTATAGAATTTAAACTTAAGCATTGAAGGATGATGTTTTCAATTAAAAAACTCCTAGCTGCAGTAAGCACTCATTAATACAGCATTTGATGGTTCAACACTTTCTATAATCTGAACTGATCGAATCATTCATTGTTGGAATTTTTCATGTGGATTCAGGCATTTGTTGACCTTGATTGCCAGGCCGAGACACAGTGCTGCTAACATTTTCCCCATCTCAATTAGAATTTTTCATTTCAGTACAATGTAAACTCATAAATCTGCAAAATCCATAAATGTATCGTTAATTTGTAATGATTTTTTCAAGAAGAGATCTGAATCACAGAAGCAATGCAATGTCAGATACTTTTTAAACAATAAAACAGCTTCATAATTTTTCCTGTCATAAAGTAGATTGACACTCCTTGTACCATATTAATTTTTCTTTTGTGTTGCCTTTTTTTTATTTTATATACAATCAAATGAATTTTTGATTTTGTATTTGCTAGAATGATAAAATACTTAGGCTATTTATATTGTATACAAAGGATCAAAATATGCATAAACATACTAAATATGTACATATCTTAAAACGTTTACATTTTTATCTAGAGTGATTTATCTTTGGTATTTCGATTAAAACTATATTGATGCTTGATAATCTGGCAAAATTACTGATCTGCCATGGCCCTAATCCCGAAATTGCCAGATTATAGAGAATAGCATCCAAATGGTATGCTAGTGTGTAGATAATAGATAGAAAAGAATAAAATTAATTAAAAATCTGGCAATAAACTTTGAATGATTAATCTCAAACCAAGCTTGGCATGCTCATTTAAATAAGTTATTTAAATGAACTAATCCATTCTTGTCATTAGTTCATTTGAATAGCATATTTAAAAAGGGCTTATTAGAGGTACAAGAATTTAGTGTTAAATTAACCAGAAGAAAATGAGCATCATATTTAGCAGGTTTGATATTTTACTGAAATATAGACAATCTATTAGGAACACTTAATAAATCATTATATAAATTAGTAAAGATGATATATTTGTCAATACATTTTATTTTGGCAAAAATTCATTATATAATAATGATATTTTTTTTTTTTTAAATATCTAATGGTTGTTTCTGTTACATTCTATGCAAATGGATAAAAACATTGATAACTATAACTTTATAACATTTTAAAATGTAGAAGAAAAACTATTTAAAGATTATGTTGTTACATATTAAACAGATATAAAACTATTTGCTCTAAATACTCACATTGTTATAAGTATAAGCAAGCGTAATATTAACAGGTTCAACTACTATTGCTTGAAGATAATGTAACACACCAAGCCCTTGACCATCCGATACATCTTCAATACCATTCTCAATTTCATTAATAGTAGAATTTCGAAACCATAATGAGGAACTCCCCTCGACTTGAAAACCAAATATATCACCGGGTACAATATCATAATTATCTTCATCTGAAATACTAAAATAATTATATCCTATATCAGCTGCTTCAACTTTAAAAGAATATTTAGTCTCATAATTTAGACTCTGGGTAGAATTCTTATAACATGTAGGCAAATTTTCCATATCAATACATTGGCTGATATAAGAGCACAGTGACCTATCATCACCACATTTTCTAACATTCCAGAGATTACAGGAGGAATCACATTCTAAAGAATCTTGACAATAGCTAGCAGAATCACATGTAGGACTTAAAACCTAGATTATAATAGAAAAAAAAAAGAATTATAAAAATATTTTTTAAAAATTACTGACATTTACATTAATTATCCTTGTGAGAAAAGTGAAATATATATATATTTGCATAACATACATATCACAATTTTGCAGGATTAAAATTTTTTTTTCAAAGAAAAATATATATTTTTTAAAATTTCTTTTTTTATTACTATACTAAAATGCTAAGTGTGTGTGGTGTGAGTGTGCAATAAACTTCAATACATATTTATAACACACAAAATGTATGCATGTAAGTTTTAAGATAGCCATTCATAAAAATAGACAGTCCAAAAAAAATTAGCTTTTAAAATTAAAATAAGTTCAGTTTAATAAGAAAAAAAAAATTTATCCATACCAAAAATTCAAAATTTCCCTTTTCCATTACATAATATTCAAAACCAAGAAGTTGACCTTTGAATTGAACTTTTGCATATGTCAAATGTATTGCCTTGTCTGAAATGCGAGTTGCTTGAGTTTCATTTATGTGTGGAGGAATAGGTTGCCCAATACCAATAAAAAAAGGATCTGAAGAGAGAGAAGGAAAAAAATTATATCAAATTATTGTAAAATAATAGATCTGATTTAATATATCTTTAAGAAGGCAAAATAATTAATAAAAGTTAATAATAAGACATTTGTTATTAATTAGAAGTTGAATAAAAAATATCCTGAATAAATAATGAAGATATTAAAATTTATAATAACTCTGAGGAATAACATTTAAAAATTATATATTGATGTAAACCTCTATGATTTTTATATTTTCATTATTATTTTTTATTCGTTTTAGTAGAATCTTAAGCAGCTTTCAAATATTTTTTTTTTTTCCCATAAAGGTGGGGTTTTTTTTTTTTTTTTTTTTTTTTTTTTTAAATCTCTAGTATGACATGTCTGAATCATGCTTTGCAAAGTAATTCATAATTTGAAATAAATGTTTCTATTTTTTTTAATAAAGAATTTTATTTTGCTATTTTAAAGTCAAAATATTTAAACATAAAGAGAGTCCAAATATTAAACACTTTAGAGATGAATTTTAAAAGCAATTATTTCTGGAATTTGTTTGAAAAATTAAATAACTTTTACATCTTAAAGAATGAAAAGTTATTAAAAACAGCTAAAGATAGTACCATGAATTAAATAATAGATATCTAATAAAACATATTTAAAAATCAAGTTCTTACTTCATAAACAATAAACAATAAACAATTCTAAGATAATTAATTTAAAAGTATATACAGTATTTTACCAGGAATTTCCACATCAGAAGACATTTCCTCATCTTCATTCATGCTAAAATCCATTGAAAGCGAGGAACCAGTAAAAACCAATAATATGCAATTGCTTTGAACTTCAGCAGTCACAACTTTAGGACATTTAACCTGGTATCTTGCTTTCTGATGCTCAACTGTTATTGTTGATTCAGCAAATATTTCCTATATATTCAAGAAATTATATTAAAATTTGGATTTAGAAATTAATTTGAAAGTAGAATTATTTAAAACTCTAATTTGCAAGAAGTAATATCAAATATTACAAACAGAATGATATTAAAAACTAATTTTTCTCAAAACATTTAACATTTATTTTAGTCAAACAAACATACAAATAGCTGAATTTATCAATAGATATTAACATAGGTTGTATGACTTAATTTTGTATTTTATAAGATTTTTGATATTATTTTATATTTTATAAAATATAAGCCCAAAAATTAAGAATACCTGTTTAACACAATATACAATTACTGCACTTTTTTAAATTCTAAGCTGAATTATTAGAACAATTTTTAAAACAATGTGATTATTATTATTATTTTTAATTTTCAAAAATTACAACAAACATTAAAAAGACAAATAATTTAGATAAATTATATAAGCAGAAAAAACAAGACATTAAAGTAATAAGATAAAGGCAAATAATGTTATATGTAGATGGCATACAAGCGAATATATTCAAAACAGCTTTAAAATAAATCAGAATAGAACAGAATTGTGTAATTATCAATTTAATAAAAGTAAAAAGAAAATATTTACTGGGTTGACTCCACTGATATCTTGAATAGATGCAAGAACTGTATATACACCAGGTACTTTATAATTTTTTTCAATTACATATGGTTCTTCTGATAGTTTGTATCTTGACCCATCACCAAATTGAAATGTTACTGTAATTTTAGTGCTAACCTCTACTTGAGCTTCTATCTTCACAGCTTTATCTAATAAAATAATAAAGAAATGTAGCCAATACAAATTTAATTCTTTTTTTTTTTTATATATTTTTATATTAAAATAGCCATGTTAAAAATAGCCAAAATATAACTTAATTTAGATAAATTACATTATATCAATTATAATAATTATAATAATAATAACAATAACTTTAAGACTAAAAAGAAATTTAAACCATCTCTTTTCCTAGAATGTTCAATTCAATACTCCATTATTAAATTGTTGTTGTCAAAAAGTTGTTTTCATAAATCAAATGAATTTTCTTTTTACATATTTGGAACTGTTATTTCATTGTAAGCAAACTTTATTGATAAAACAATCATTAATTTTACTATAAAAAATGTGTTGGCATCTCATTACATCATAACAAGCATATATAAAATTCATAAAATGATGATAAAAAAAATTTCATGTCTATTTCATCTAAGTTTTACTTTATTTAAGATAATTTTCAGATTTTTTTATAAATAAAAAATAAAACGATATATTAAAGATTTATATTGCAGGAACATTATTTATTTTTATTGCAGAACATTATTTATTTTATTACTGAATTTTGAAAAACAAAATAAAAATATAATTCTTTCAGTGAAAACAAATTTAATTAATTTTGACAGAAATTAAAATATATAAATCATTACATTAAATTTTTAAATACAATTTTAATAAAATAAATAGCTTTTTTAATAAATGATATATTTTGATTTCAAAATCGTATTAATCAAAAACTAATTTAAGAGGAGATAGAAAAATCATTTAAAAGAAAATGGTAAGTTAATTTTAATTGCAATCTTTGAATGAACGCAATATTTGTTTTCTTTAAAAATCTACCAAAATGTTCAATTGCACTCTTAAGAATTTATTATAATTCAACTTAATTTTTTATTTTATTTTATGAAAACTGTACTTAGAAAACTTACTTGTAAAAAAAAGCTCATCATCAATAATTAGAGAAATGTTATCAACTGTTCCTATATATGCAGCTTCCATGGTATAAATTAAATTTGTGTCATTAGATCCACAAATTTCTTCAGAATTTCCAGAACAATACATATTGCACAGAGAAGAATCAACCTCACTAAAATCTGCATGAAATTAACCAGCATTCAAATGAAAATTTCCACTAAAACATTATTTAAATTCCTATATAAAAATTCAATGGTTTTTAAAATTTTTGCTATAGATTAAACACATTATTTTCAAACATGGAAAAATTATTCTTGCAAATTAACAAAATATCTTAAATCAATTATTATTATACTTTAAAATAATAATACATAATAGTGGACGAAATATATCATAAAAATTGTATCAAATGCTTAATAACAACTTTAGTTTAAATATTCTTTATTCATAGATAAAAGCAATTTAGACTGAATTTGCACTGAATTCATAATAGGTAATAAAATTAAATTAATATCATTAAAATTAAATTTTTATGGGTTTTCTTTAGAGCACCCTTATTTGGAATTTTTAAATAAGAAATGAATTGAAATTATGTTTTAATATCAATATTAGCAATTTGTTTTACTGTAGATTAGAAAATGGTTTAAAAATCAAGTTTTTATATTATAGAAAACAATCAAATCAGTATAGAATTTATTTTTAACATAAAAAATTTAAAATATACACTTTCTACAAAATATAAAACTGTTGTTTTTAAAGCATTTATTATCATAGAAAAACAACTTTTTTATCTCACACACTTTAAAAAGATACAGACAAATTTTAATGAGATTTATTAATTAATGTTCTTTAATGAAATATTCTTAATTTAAGTCCTTTTATAACATATTTTAATTCAAAAAATTTCATTGCTTCAATAGATGAAAAAAAAGTACCTTTAGTTCATATCCATATGAACAGTTCATTCATAATATAACATAAAAATTTTGATCTAAGTAGTAAGTAATATAATTTACCTTCCCCATTTTAATTTAGTTTTTTTTTCTTGAACATGAAGACAAGATAAAAACATGCAAAATAATTCATTTCAATAATTCAAAGATTTGGAATTCCAATACTTCAAACATATTTTATCAAGAATTTATTTCTAATTTCATTTACCAAAGGCTATGAAACAAAAAGTAAAAGAATAAAAATCCTAATATATCTTGAAATTTTGGTTGATAACTATTCTATTGAAGCAAAATAAGTAATTATATAGTACATTTTATGATTGTAGTATTTTTTTAAAAAATTCCTGTAGTTGTTATTTATGTTGACTGACTAACTCATGTTGTCTCCGTTAATTTTAACGGAGTCAACATCATTTTTCCTGCCATCAAGGTATTATGCAAGAAAATATTACAGATTTCTAAATATTTATATGAGCAGCTTAAAAATTTTATTACCTATATATATTACCATAATGCTGAATTTTAATTCAATTAATGTCAACTATTGATTTTGTTTGATGTGAAAAATTTCTTTTAGATAATAAGCATTTGACAGCAGACATTTCTTTTAGCAGCTATAACAAAACTAATTTTTAAGATAATATTGAATGAAGATTAAATTTCATTATTTTTCGTTTTTATTCATACATGTTTCAAGAATGATTAAATTGCATTAAATATTAATTAACAATGTTAAGGCTAATGTTACTAGATATCATGAGATATTAAAATTAATTATTTTTTACCAGACAAATCATTTCCACACAAGCAATAAGTTCCAACCATCAAACCAATATATGAGAATTTTTGTTCAGCGCATTGTTGTTTACATAGATCCTGAGTCAATGAATCTATCAAGTAACCTCCAGGTGAAACATGAAATTCTGGGGAATCATAATTAAATTCTTGACATAGAGAATCCCCTATAAAAAATAAAATACATAGGAAATAATAAAATAATACAATGCAATAAAATAATATAATAATACAATATAAATATATTTTCATTACATTTATCAAATCTTAAGAAATTTGTTGCATAGGCTTAAATAACTAGAATTATTCAAGAGATTAATTAAATTAAAACAACTCATTAAATATAATGAAAAGATGCATGGAGCAATTAATTTAGATACTAAGAATAGAATTGATCCATATCAGGTTTCATTTTGCAGTGTGGTTTATTTCATGAGCATAAAAAAAAAGGACTTCAGGATATAAATTGTATTTTATCAAGAAGAATTCCTATAAAATAATTTTACCCATATTTCAGGATTTATGCTTTCATTATGCATGTCTTATGCTGAACATTTTCTAAGCATATCTCTAAAAATTAGAAAAGCCATGTTAAATTATGTTAGAGAATTATACTATTGTAAATGTAAAAATAATTTCAAAAATAAATAATTTGTTCTATAATTTTTTTAAAAAAATTAATATTTTTAGACATTAATAAATGAAAATTTCTTTATCTAAAAAGTATTTTAAGAAAAAATGAAGGTATCATATTCTCTTCAACTTACATCATGCAAAGTGCCTGTGAATTTATGGGCTTAATTTTAAGGGAAGATAAAAAATACACATAAGGAAGCATTTTTTTGCTGTAGGATCAGAAATTATTTGGTCTTTCTGCAACAGAATATAATGACGCCTAGCTTCTCTGTAAATGTACTTTTCACAGATGAGACTATCTTTAAACACAATACAATTTTTAAATTAGATAATTTGTATGTGTGAACCACCTCTAACCAACATACTACACACATACATGCTGTTTAGAAGCAGTTCTCTGTTAATGTGTGACAGGTATTGTAAATAGTTTCTTTAATGACTCATACTAGCTATCACATTGATTCAACAGCACGACATATTGCATCACTTTGGAAGAAGTTAAACCAGAATTATTATATAATGTTCTAGTTGACATTCGAAATGCCACAGGCTTCAGCCCATTTCTGAATTGACATGTATAATTACTTCAATGCCACATTTGGCTTTCATTGAATTACACAAGGTGGACCAGTCTTATTGACCAACTTATTCATTCCATTTATCAAGTATTGATTTTTTTTTGTAGGAACTTTCAAAACTTTCAATTGTGGAAACACCATGCAACACCTGGCCTCGTTGAAAGTGTATGCCAGTCACATGCTAGGTGCTCCCAGGCCTGTATCAATGTTCATGATAGCACATTTCAGCACTAACTGTAGTTATGTAAATAAAAATCTTTTTTCATTTCCTCAGCATTTTTTGTTTTTCCACTAATGCTTTTCATTTCTGATCCCATGGTGCTATATAAAAAATTAATCTTTATGTATATTTTATCTTCTTTTAAAGTTTGGCCCATGAATTTGTGGACATTCTGTATATTTTTTATGAAGAAGTTTGGTACTTCAAATGCCATTATATAAATGGCACAAAGATTTTTTATCTTTTCCTGACACGAGAAGAGCTATTAATTGTGAGAAATTCTCATGATTGTGAGAGCAAGCATTTGGGATTGCCAGCCATTTGCCCTCATATATTAGTGATTTATTGTGAGGCCATAATAATAAGGAAGACCAAGATTTTTATAATATGTGCAAATTTACGGCAGCATTCTTTACTATAATTTTTAAGAAAATTACTTAAACAAATATGGTACATTTTTATTCATAACTTTTCATATTTTGCAAAAAAAAAAATTACTTTCTTCTTAACAGTTAAAAAAATTATACTTAACTTTTAAATTCTCTAAAAGCTATTTAAATTCAATTTTCTACAAGCCATTTAAAGCATTTTCATTTCAGGCTTTTAGTACTAATTATTTTACCAGAATAATAACTACAAATGTCTTTTTCCACCTTTGCAATAAATAATATAATTTGAAATTGGTATCATTGATTCTACTAAAAATTAAATTTGTTTTTTAAATTAAGGTTCAGATGACAAAAATTATTACTTTTAATAATACAAAGCTAATCAACAAATTGTTAAATAAATAAAAAAATAAGCAATATCATTAAAGAAAAATATCTTATTAAATTAAAGATGCATGTGGAGTAATTTCAAGATAGACCAGAAAAGTTTAAGATAAATTTATACTCACCTTTAGCATCATTATTCTAAATAAGAGGAAAAAAAACGTTTTGAGAAATGTACATTAAAAAAACACTAAAAATGCATTTAAAACATTTTTAATTTTATTGTTATTAATGAAAGGATCATTGAAAAATGAAATATCAATTCTAAATGATTGAATAAATAATGTTAATAGATAATGCTAGATCTTCAATAATCCGTAGAATTTTTTTTATAGAAAACTTAAAATGCTATAAAATAATTTTTCAGAATAATTTTGTTTTAAAATGAGCAAAAAAAAAAAAATTACAGTTATGATACAAGAATTCATGAATAATATTCATACAAAATTATTGTTTAACTTTAAGTAAAATATAGAATTCATTTTACATTTAGAATTTAAAATAAAAATGGATTCTTAATTAAAAGCAAATAATCTCCATAATATAAATTTAACATCATTTTACTTTCAGCACAGCTGTTATTTTCTTTGCTTATCTTTGTTAAATATAATTCTTCCATGTAAAAATGTAAGCTTTGCCAAAATGCAATTAATGAAAAATAGACAATTAATTGTATATTCTGAATTAAAATTTTATAACTCTCAGTTTTTTCAACCAGTTAATGATATTTTTATGTTGAGCTAAAAAGTAAATAACAAAGCTATCAGGATTTCAAAATGAAACTAGATTGAATGAATAAATAAAAATTATGTTTTATTTTTCATTCAATTCTTTTAAAATTATCATCAGTTTTTAAATCAATCTATAATCTGATCTTAATAGAATTCTTCATAAAAAAAAAAGTCAAAATTTAATTTAAAACTTTTGTTTGGAATTCAACTTTTCATAAAAGAATCAAAGTGTTTTTAATTAACTAAGTAATGAAACTTTAATGAATATATGTTTTACCAATATATTTTATTATTTTTTCATTTAAAAAATTAAAAACTGAATTATTTAATTAAAAACAAATAACAAATGCCTATCAGTATAAATAATTTTTTTATTATAAGTCCTTTATTAAATATACAAGTGTTTTACACAAAATATAAATCACAAATTTCTGTAAAATTTAATTTAAAAAATCTTATTATCATCATAATAAGCAATAATATTCTCTACTAAACATTAAATACAATAAAATAGTCATTATGAAGTACACAGAGTAAAAAAATTCCTCTCACCCACCAAATTCTGTAGCAAATTGAAATAAGCGTTATTATAAATGCATGTGTAAAACGGATTTCATTTCCCTTATGCAATAAAAAATTATCATCTCAAATAATTGCTTTAAAAAGTACATTATTAATTATTAAATTGTGTAGTAAAATATTTCACAATTTCAGCTGTGGATTCATTTTCAATACCCATTGAACGATATCTTTCAGTTTTTTCATTTGAAAGTGATCAGCAATGTTTAGAAAAGTCCTTAGAGTCATAGTCAAATCATCTTTAGGTAAAAGAATAGTAAATTTTCCAGCACATGAACAGTAACGAGTCATGTTTCTGTCCTTAATCATTTTACATTTGACACATTGCAAATCTTGCAGAACATGAGCCATTGACTTCCGATGAACACATTCTATCATCATGGATTCAATTTCCTTCGTATCATAAGGAAACTTACATATACTGCATAGCCATACAGGGATGCCAGTCAGTTCATTGATGACATATTGTTCACGGCATAAATCAATATTACTACAAGTACTGCAACCTTTACATATGACTTCAGTTAGAAGAAAAGATAAGCATGGATCTCGCCATTCTGCCTCATCACTGAATTCCTTTACTCCCACAATTCTAAGAAGATCACGGCGCACTTTCAAAACAACATCACCTAGAGAATTATCTAAGGATAACACTTTGCATATAGCTTTAGTAAACTCTAAAGCTGGACTAGTCATTTTTAAATAGGACCCTGGCAAAATAGGAAATATATTCTCACCATTAGGTCCAATTTCAGATGGTAATTTCTTCTTAATCTTCTCAACTAATATGTAAAGCTTGTGAGCAAGATTACTCCTAATATATTTAACAAGTGCAGTAGGATTGTCATCTGAGTTTTCATCAGGAACAGGTATTTGACTTGGATTAGGTGGATTTACTATTGAATCTGCATTATCTTTGTAATAACTATATGCTTCCTGTATATAATCAGCTACAACATTATAGAAATTGTCATCAATTGCAGCAACCTTTGGAAGAAACTTTGCAATATGAAAACAGAGAGTAAGAGATCGTTTCTCATTTTCCTCTTCATCAGCAAGGCTATCAGTAATCTCAGAATCAGTTGCTTCTTCTACATTTGAAGTTTCTGATTTTTTGTCATTTTGCACTTTGATACCACCAAAATTAGCAGTATCCAACCATAACAAATATTCCCAACATGCAGTCAGTTCAAATTGAAGTCCATGAAAAATCTCTTTTCCTTGAATGCATTCATTCACATACTCAGCATAAGCCTGTGCATCTTCCACAGATTTACGCTTTGTACACAAAATGATCCGATTATAAGATGCATAAACAACAATAGCTCCCAATTTTTGATACTCATGAATCACTTGAGTAAACATCTTTTTCATTAAATTGTTAAGAATTTGCTTGATAGCTGGCTCATACAACAGGGACTGTGGACATCGCAGCCATCTGTAGAAATTAACTATCTGGTTATCAGCAAAAACATTTTTGTACTGTACCACATCTCGAACCCAACTAGCCACCATAGTTCTAAGAACATGAAATGCACCAGCACACAAGGCACTTTCATCATACACTCCAAGATTTGACGTAACTCCCTGTCCATTCATCATGTCAGCCAAAGATGATACAGATCTTGCATCAAATGCAATACTAGCATTAGTACCCTCCATTTCTATCAAATTCTGGGCTTGCAATACAGTAGTGACAGCCATTCCTTCAATAAGTAATTCTATGCAGACACTAGGATATGCATCAGTTTTATTTACTTCAGCTAAAACATTTTCTGATTCAGCAAGCAATCTATTGTCATCAGCTTCTTTACCACCTAAATCTGGCCTTTCTGTTGAGGAACACCACAGAATAAAATTTTGTTTCTGTAAATGACGAGCATAAAAGACATCACTGCCAAAAAGGGATGCATCTTGAGGCAAATTGCCTATAGGAATGTGAAAATATCTGCACTGTTCTAGAAGAACAGATATGGCAGACTCAACATTCATAAAATGCTTCAACATGGTTTTCGAGCCAACTCTTTGCCAATCCATAACTTGATATAGCATATCACTATCATTGATGTGAATGGAAATTACAGGAAATTCAGAAAAACTAGGCATTAAAGTACATACATCTTGAGGAGGAATTGGAGATTGAATAACAACAGCAGTAGGGCCTCTTTTTTCATCTTTATATGCCATTAGGTATTTTTGTAATCCTCGATATACTAATTTAATATCCTTTTCAATGTGAATTTCAAATGTATAGTCACTTTCTGGCAAAAGTGCAGGATCAACACCACTCAATAATTTGGCATTCCGTTCAGCTGTAAACAAATTTGTCAAATTTGGCATTTGATTAGTTTTTACAGTATCTAAAACATATATAACAGCTTTTTTTGATGGAGGAAAGAAAAATCCAAACATTGACTTTTGACCACATGCATGATGATACAAGTACAACAATTTCAGTGATCCAGCCTCAAGATAATTATGTTGTGCAAGAGTTCGAAACTCTAAATGTCTTAAGTTATAAACATCACTATCAGATGATGCATATTGTCTCACAAACTTACGACTTACAGAACATACACATCCCAATTCTATTAAAGCCCGAAACAAAAGAGAAACTTGTGTCTCGTAAACTCCTTCAACATGTGGTAAAGACAACTCAGCTAAAATATCATTAGAATGCTGTTGGTAAACTTCTTCTTCTATAGTATATTCATATAGATTATGCACTTGATGGGAACGAGGCAAAATACGATTCACTTTCTTCCACAAAGGACTCTCCCCTTGCTTAGGAACACGTTGGTTTACATAAAATATTCTGGGAATATTTAACTTAATACTATGCAAGTCATTTTCAATTAAAACCCACAATTTATAAATTCCCAATTTGCCTGTTTCAGCAATTTGGATAATTTGCCAAGGACTATCTAATACAGTTCTTTTTGCTTTTCTCAAAAACTGACCAATATCAGTGAAAGTTTTGTTGCCACCTATTGATGTTTTAGAAATAGGTGGTAGATTACTGCCTTGTCCAACTGACTTAGCTTTCCTCTGTTGTATCTGAAAAGCCCATTTCTTTTTCTGATATTTTAACCAATTTATAATTTCCTCTCTTGTCTTTCCAAGACTAGGTTGAGGACCAAGATATTCTTGCCAAGTCATTGCAAGTTCAGCTTCAGTGAGATTAGCCCTTTGTTTTTTATTCAAACGACTATTTTTTGCACTACTTGTTGCTTTTCTTTTTGTGCACACTGGTAAACCAGCAGAACTCGTTGATGGTAAAAATTGATCTTCAATATCAGGAATATCTTCTGAACAAGTTCCTTCATCATAAGTTTTTTCCTTGTGAAAAAATATTTCTGTAATTTTCTTTTGCTTTAAGCTATCATTTTTCTCTAATAATCGCTTGTGCAGCCAATCCGGATGAGCAACTCGTGGTACAGGATTAGGCACTTGTTGTAGAGCTGCAGGTATGGTAATAATTTTTTGGACAGTACTACTGAAACGCTCTATATAATATTCCCAATCCAAAATTAAACGAATATCAAAATCAGTTAATCCAGGAGATTTCAACCATTTCCTCAAATAATGTTTTTTAACACTTGGTTCAGCTTGAAAAATAGCCAGTGGAATAGCTCTTTCAGTTACAGGAGAGCCTTCAGGTTTTTTAGAAATAATAAAACGGCAACTCAGCCCAGCATCTTTAACCATCTGATCACCAAGAAATTCTGCTAATCTTTTTGCTGTACTAATAGAGGTTGATTTTTGACCTTCATATTCTGCAAGTTTACGAGACATGCTACGGTTTTCTGAAATTAAATCAAATAATTCTTTATCGGGCATATTAACTGCTTTTGTGTATAGAACATCTAGCCAATAATCAGCAACCTTAGCAACAGAGGCATAGCATTCTGCAAGAGTATTTCCCTTCAAAAATGCTTCAAAGACAGATGACTGAAATATTTTAATTAGCTGCAACTCTCCTCTCCTTTTGACTTCAAACCCCTTCAATTCTGCTAATGAGCCATCAAAATTAAAGACAGCATATCGTTTCTTCAATTTTTTGCCTTCCTCTTTAGATGCTGGTAATACCATAGCTAAATATGGGCCATCAACTTCAAAAAAGATTGAATTTTCCTTCCTGATCTCATAAACACGATTTTCTTTATCAACCAATTCATGATATTGATCATTTGTATTATGATCTTGAACAATTACATTTAACATAGCACCTGGGTAGGAAATGTGAAGTTTAGGTTTCTTTGGGTTAGAGGTTTTAATAGTGAAATTCTCAGGAAAAGAAGATGGCAAAATACACCAAATACCATCAGTATCAAGCTCTAGAGGTCTTCCAATCTGCTCTACTATCTCTCTTGCTTTTGTAATAATACCAGCACCAGTATGACACACAATACCAGCCATCTCCATGCTGTACCAACGAGCTCCTCTTCTCATCACATACCCATAAAAAGAGTTCAAAATACATTTATGGGCAAGCTGCAAGGAATCATACAGAACTTCAAGAGTTTTGGATGATTTAATTGCAGATGCATCTCCTTTAGCAACTGCTTCTGCTACCTTCTTTTTTGCAACCTTCAACATACCTTTAAATTCATAGCGCCGATCACGAAAGGCTCTAACAGTGTCAACATAAAATGAATTTTCTTGCTGACATATGGTTGAATTACGCACTTCTATTTTGGTTACATGAGTTTTTTTATATGCCTTCCGGCAATATTCAGTCAATCTCTTTTTCTCTATAGCACACTGTTCTTCCTTATTAAGTTCATGAAACGGAATTGGTTTTGCACCAGGAGTTGAAGATGGAAACATTTCTGTTTCAAGTTGCTGTTGAATACGCTGAAATTCTCCTCTAGAAGCTGGCATGATTTCTCCTCTCCATGTCCAAGGCATTACTCTCCGACATCGGGCTCCAGGTTTATTGTAGTCACAAGCTGCACATGTAGTTTCATCTACCATAGCAGAAGGCTGTAATCTATTTGTTAAAATAATGTTTGGATACATAGCACCAACATCCAAATGGTATATAATAGGATTTTCCAGCCTAGACGGACAATCCCGAAGTTTTCGTAACTTTTCAACAATTTCATCAGTGACTTCTTTCAAATTGAGGACATCAGAAATGGGTATACCCTCTTCAACTTCTATTGCGTGGCATAAGGTTCTTTCAACATCTCCCATAAGTTTTTGGAATGCTTCAGGAACAAGACGAAATCGGCAAGGTAAGTTGGCACGAAAAACTCCAGCTTCCAAAGATTCAACATGTCCACCAACATAAGTTTCTTGGTCCAAAACATGACCATCTTCAGTTAATTTATTTAAAACAGTTTCTTGCTTATTGGGAAAGATAATATTGGCATGATATGCTTGAACCATGAGTAATGATTCACACAATGTACCTGACCCTTTTCTTAATACTTCATCTGGGTCCATTGGAATAATTGTACATAACGCAAATATAAATGGATGCACATATTTCATATATAAATAATATGTAGCAACAGCATCAGAAACAGAATAACTAGCTAATATTTGTGGCTGCTCTGATGCCATGCGACACATATCCTCAGGGTCAAGTTCTACAGGGTCATATCTAAGTTTTGCTTTAGCCACTGCTTTTAAGTTATGACTCCCAACAGGCAAATAACTATCACGTTTGACCCAATGCAAACAATCTAGATGTGCAGATGGCCTTGATAAATAAAATCCGTCTCTATTAGCAGAGAAACCAATCTCTTTCAGCATATTAAGTTCATAAACAGCTGCTCTAGCTTCTACAAACTTAAAATCAAAATTATCTCCGTTATAAGTAACAAACACTAATGGTTTAACTTCCAAAATGTGATCAAAGAACTTCTGAATAAGCTTTTCTTCATTCTCTTCATTAAACACAGTGAAATTACCTTCGAACTCTGGCTTGGGTGTAAATTCAAAATCATCAACATCTCCAGAGACAATTTCTCGATTTGTAAGTAAAAAACCCTGACCATCAATCATATATGATATCATCATAATCTGATCAAAACTACTATCAGGGAATTTAAGTGGAAGTTTAGTTGTTTCAATATCATATGCAAGAACAGTAATTTCCGCAGGTTGCAAAAGTTCCTCACACAACTTTATTTCAGGTGGCATATTTCCTCTTCCTTTCACAAAATACCAATGGCCAATGAAAATTTTTAAATCAATTGACACTCGAACATGGTATGGGACATCATATTCCCGAATGTCAATAATGTTGTCAAACTGCTCAAATTGTTTCTTGGAAACAGATGAGTCTGAATTTTTATTTAAAATCTCATTAAAAGATGCAGAATTGTTTAATTTATCTTTGTTCTTCTTTACATATGGCATGATTTCCTTCCGGACTTTCATCAAATCGTTCACGGTAGTAAAAATTAACTTAACAAATTTACCTTTCAATCCTGACAAATGATTTGGGAGATCTAAGTTTTCTTTTTGAACAATTTCAACTTTACTAATAAGTTCACTATATTTTCTGGCTAAATGAGAAGCAACTTCCTGTTCTGTTCCATTTATAGTAGCCACATAAAAGTAGGGCTTGAATGGTAATGTAGTTTTAAATCTCCCACCATCGTCTTCTATAAAATAATAATCAACAGCACTTATAAGTCTCTTATCTTCGTCTAACACTTCTGTAGCATGCATATTATATAGCCATGCTTTTCTTTCAACAGGGTCTTTATATCGCACAAAACCAAATTTTGCATCGATTTCATCATTAAATAATGATTGTTGTAATCGTCTTTCACTAGTATCTTCTTGTTTAGATGAGTTTTCGGAGAATCGCTGTTGATCTGCTTTATAGCGACCAGAGTTCATTAAAACCATGGTAATACAAATATATTAGATCAATTTTAATAAGTCAATATAAATGAATATGGTAAAATGGATAAACACCATATGCATCAAAAATTTAAGCCATTAAAAAAAATGCTAAATATAAATAAATATGGTCAGTTTCAGTAAAAAAAAAATGCCAAACAATAAGACGAAATCAAAACATAAATATTTCGCGCAAAAATTAACCGCGCGGTTTCATACTCACGGTTAAAACTAACTACAAACAGTAAGCCACAATGTATTATTAATTTTAATATTAAGGCAAAATAAAGTACTAAAAACTGTGAAATTGTATCAAACACTTTTTTATCATGTGTTTGAAACAATTTCACAGTTTTTAATACTTTTGTAAAAATTTTACTGTTTTTTAATACTTCTCCAGTTATCTGTGTGAATAATATTCTTTAGGGAAAAATGTTTCTCGGGAAAAAAATATTTAAAAATTTTTAAATCTATAATATTAAAAATTTACATTATATTTTTAAGAAATAATAATAATAATACAGTGATATTAAACTATATTAAGTCATGCTGACAGACAAAACCTCCAAAACAAATATTCCAGAAACATTAAAGGCACCGAATACGTCAGTGTAACTCCGGGATAAATTAGAATGATTGAACAATAGAGTTTAAATAATTTAATGAATGTGTCCATGTTCATCCCTTATACCAAATTTTCCTGTTCATGTTATGACTTATTACCGATTTAGGTGGATTTAAAATTATCACTCGATTATGAAATATTTTCTAATGCCGTATATTCGTATTACGTCAGCTCCTTAAATCGAATTGACTGAGAAAAAAAGGGTACTCGTATCAATCATTTGTTCACTTCCACAAAGCGATGTGTCAAATTTGAAGAGATCGCACTAGTTCAGCATATATCTCAGTTTTTTCCGATTATTTCATCTCTTAGAAATTTCTTCCTATTGAATTTTTTTGTGATTCTTCTAACATATTATTCAGATGAGTATTTTGGACATTTTGAAATTTAAGCGAAATTTACATTCTTTGATGTCTACACTAGTATTAAATAATCAGATTTTATTTAAAGTATTTACGTATATAAAATAAGAGGTTATAAGTTTATAAATAGATTAAAATGAGGTAACTGTCCAGTTTGTTCTCTAAGTTTTATCTGGTGCGTAGACAAAAATCATGGATCAAAGCCTATTGTTAAATTTTTAATTATATAAAACTCTATTATTTATTATGAAACTAATAATATAACAATATATTTAAATCGGTGTCTCATTGTAGATTATATCTGATACATAAATTTAAAACTCTGTTTTGTTTGTCCTTGATAGAAATTTACAGTTTTCAATTATGTTCATAGGCTATGGGTGTTTTATTGATTTTAAAATTTAAAGAAAATTCAAGCTAACAATGAGTTATTTGTTACCTTCTTAACATCCAAATTAATAAATACTTTTTTACAATAAACTGCTTTTAATTAAATTTTGTTTCTTTCTGAACAAGAAAGCTCTATTCTAATTGGCGAAGTTCTATTGCGCATCTGAGTCAACATCCTCAAGAATGTAAATCTTATCACCAACACATCACCTGGACTTGAAATTACATGTACCGTAATATTACATTACATAATATATAATAATCCGAGTGATACAATTTAAAATATTTCAGATGATTCATTTAGTTAGATTATGCCCGCAAACAACAACAACAACAACAACAACAAAAAACAGTTTTAAACAGTTAGATTATGTCCATAACAAACAAACAAAAACCATGAAACAGTTCTGAATTATCTTTTCGTTTGCAAATTTAATTTTTTTTTTTTTTTTTTTGTATATACTGATGAACTCTCGGGAGGATATACATTGATACTTGTGGCAATGAGTGCAATACATATGAATTTCAAGTTTCAATTGGAAGACGACAGAGTTTCGAAACATTTTTTTTTTTAATTCCTGTTTGGATTTTTATACCAACTATATTAATTTTCTCATCCTTCCCAGAATAAATATTTAATATACACCCCAAAACCCATTTATACACAATTTATCACGCCGAACATTAACTATATCACACACTTTAACATTTTTATTAAACTGCCACTTTGTTATTTATCGTAAATTGCTCATTTAATTAATGCTCCAATATTTTTAAATTAGTTGCTCGTTTCTCGTTACTTTTTATCACAAGGTTGATTAATTGTTGTGGTTTTATGGCACAAGGGTTAGTGTTAAACAGTTAAATGATTAAACTTCATTCAAAATCATTCTAACGTAAGAGTCACTAAAATATAAGTTTTATTAGAGTCATTGTTAGTATTAAATGTATTTTTAGTCTAACATAGTATTAATGATGTACCAAGAATTCGATAGCAAATGCGCTGCATCTACAAGTATTGAAAATCGTGCAAAACTCAAATTATGTTTCTGCACTGATTTACAGTAATCTGTCTATTTTCACTGTCTAGTTACACTAACGTAGATCCGAATTTTGATGGTGTTACCGAATTTGATGATGAAGAGGAGGCTTATTAAATTTTATTATATCATATTGTGTTCAATATCATATCGTTTGCAATTCTCTTAATGGTGTAAATTATTTTCTTATTTTTCACGGCTAAAGTTTCTCTCGCCAGGGGGCTGAGTGGCTAGCGCTCAGTACCACAGGTTTCGGGTTCGAGTCCCGGCGGTGCCATGGATGTGTGTAGTGGTTCGGAATCCACTTTAAACCGTAGGTCCCGGTCTAATAGGATAATAGTGAGTTGTGGGGGCATTGTTACTCCGCGTCCGTGGCTTATCTTCAAGTTACACGCGCCCTCTGGGTAATGCAAAGTGAGTAACGTCTGTGCAGCGCTTGCCTTAAGGCATCCAATACCAAGCTGTCTAAGTGTTTGCCAGCTGCATTAGAACAAAAAAAAAAATTCTCACGCCATTAATTTGGCTTTGGGGCTGAGGAGGACAAATATAAAGGTCGGAGAGTTTGATATAGATGGAGCATATATCAAATTAACTAAAACAGCATGATTTGTTGGTTGGTCAGTATAGTAGTCAGTTAGTCAGTATATCGAAGTTTTGTATGGAGAAAGGGTTTAAGTTTTTAAAATGGAGGACAAACAATTCGTATTTCATCACCATTAGTCATTACGGAAACGACGCATGTATACCAAAGTATTGAATGGAGTTTTAATTATCTTTTGCTTGATTATTTCAACATCAGTTGTAACTGGTTTGATTGTTAGTTTTCTTTTTTCAGGATAAAGCAAATTTCGAATTATTACCTTTAAAAATATATGGGTTATTGTTTTGATGAGGTGGGTTTAACGTGTCCTTGGCCACTTTCAATTTTGCACAATTACACTGAAATCTATATTTTTTTTTTAAGATTGCTGTTATTTCCATTTTTGCTCTTGCATTCAATTTTAAATTTAGTATCATAAACTAAATATAATCGTTCAAAATTTATTGATCTCTAAGAGATTTACAGATTTCTAAAAAATTATTCATCCTTGACAAAAAAATAAATTATATTTTACTTTTTACAACATAATGAGTAAGCTATACGTCGGCACAGGCGGGGTTTTTAAATATTGCCGTATCAAGAGTTTAACGAAAGAAGATATTTCTTTTATATCCTGCATTCTTCTTCTCTAGCTGCCACTGAGGGCAGCTTTTCGAGTTGAGTGGATGTGATTGCTGGCAATTAATAAACTCAGGTTTTTGTTTTTTTCAATTTTTTTAATTTTACATTTTGTGTATGCATGATAAGGTATAGCACAGTTTGAACATGTTTGTATAACACTGGAAGAACATTCAATATACTCTGATAATTAAAACATCCTATTAGATTAGGAATGTATAACCTTACAGAGAAGTTTAGACAAACGGATTTAATGCTTTTTTAAATTTTTTTTCAATTCCTACTATTAGTTCACACTCTTCCTATATATATATCTTGTTCAAATTTTCAATCGTTCATAAAATACTTTTTATTCATCCACTCAAGTTCAAATACATTTTTTTTAAATTTCTAGTGGATGACACTTGAATGATGTTAATACAGTTTTTTCAAATATTAATTCAGTAATTAAATTTAATTAATTAATTATATTTTTTTTCGATTTAAGTTGCATATATCTACCAATAGATGGTGCCAGATGTAAGAGGAAAATTTCAACTTTATTTGTAAAGGACTTTTCTGCAATATAGTGAAAAAAAGTAGGAATTGACTTTAATTTTTTTTTTTTTTTTTTTTTTTTTTTTTTTATATTACTTGTTTTCTTGGAAGAACAAAAACAGCCATAAAATTTTATTCAGAAGCATTTCTGATCCTTTCATTATTGTTATTCTGTGGTAATAAAAGGATAAATAATTACTCCATCTAGTAGGATGGAGTAGTTATTTCTAACTAGAAATTACTGCATTTGTAGATATACGATTCCTTTAAACGTCCTGGTGCGGTCCCTGTGAAAATTATATCTTTTAAAACAAAATCTTCGATTATTTAAAGAACACGGTTTGTCAGAATCCTGAAGAACAAATTTGTTCCTATAACACAATCAAATGTACTGTCTGCTAGTTTAACGAAATCTGGAATTTCCGTATTCGAAATATCTAAATCTTTGGATTTAATTAATCTAGATATTTCCGGCGGAATCAAAAATTGAGCATTCGCTACAAATCATTGAAATTGGGTTTCAATTTTCTTTTTCTTTAAAATTAAACGCTTAGACAAGTCACTCTAGTATTGATTCTTTTTTTTTTTTTTTCAAATCTAGTGCATCTGCTAATCGTGAGTCATGACATAAATATTTTAGCCGTTGTCAAGCAATGCATTTATTTTTATTTTCATTATCTTTCCCTTGCCCATAAATTAAAGTTGTACAAAGCAGAGTATTACTTCTTTTTTTTTTTTTTTTTTTTTAATATAGGTAATTACATCAGTTGGCGAAACATTAAATTCATCTCTGATTTTCAAGGAGAAAAAATTCTCGTATTTTTTTAAAAATTCTTATTTAATAACATATTATACCATTTGTTAAACATAAATAGCGATAATTGCCATTTGCTCTCATAGAGTTTGGTTTTAAGTAAAGTATACAAAATTTATGTTTTCTGACCATTTGGAGTAGATGGTGAAGAGTTTATTTTAGTATGTATCACATTTGTTGTTGCTTCTTATCCCACTTGGATAACAAGTGGGATAAGAAGCACAAGAAATTTAAGCTACTTTTTTCTGATTTATTAAATTTACTCCATATAATTTTCTTTCTCTTTCCATGTTTGTATTAATTTAAATAATTTTTCAACGGAACAAAAGAAGGATTTGAACTAAAAAGTTTTTGCTGATCAATGTTTTTTCTTCCATTCAAGCATTCGTTGTACAGGAGGCCTTTTTCAATCAAGATTATTAATTACACTCGGCAATGAAACTGATTTATAAAACGGGCAGAACCGACACCACAAGAAAAGCAGGCTTGTTAATTGCCATCGAATCAATAGGCGTGTTGTAGGATATAATTTTATGGTTAAAAAAATCAGGCGGCTGACTGTAAAACTACTCTGTTAAAGCATGCTGATATACGTTATAAGTACATCATCTCTCATTGCAAATATGATATGTAACCACAAAAAAAGAAAAAAGAAATCTTGCAACTGGGTCAGACTTCCACTGAATTTGCAAAAGTTGCTTATGTTTTGCAAGAACTGTTTCTCAGGGATTAATCATCATATTGGTGTACATATTCACCAGAGTTTGTTACAGTGATTGCGTTGGTAATAACTACATTTGGGTACAACAAGTGATGTTGAGTGATTCTAATGATTCCCCATTCAACATCAAGAATGGAAAAAGAAGGAAATTCTTTTGTCATCAGAATGTCTATCCCATTGTTATGGCTGAGGAGTAATGGTTGAACTTTAAGCAGAGTAGGAATATTTTTTAAGCATCTTTGGCTAATAACAAAGGGGAATTCCATTGAGATTCGCATGTGTATATGTTCTGTGTAAAAAAGTATCCTGAATCGTTAAATTAAATACACAGAAATCAATTTATTCATCAAAATTTAATTGTTATCTAAAAATAGTGCTGCGAGTGCAATACAACTATGACCACGTATGATCTACTCCTCCCTCTTTTTAATACGCTTTTATTAGCTTCACTTGTATGTTTGTATGTTTGTATGTAACTCACTTTTTGGGCTCGATTTTGGGACTGATGGCGCCATCTACTGGCGAGTCAGTCAACTGATCCGCGATCGAATTGCGCTCTTCCTATTGGCTGAAAATTTCGGTGGCTAAAAAGAGGCGGATCTCAAAGGCATAGGAGTGTGATCATGTCGAATTGCGCTCTTCCTATTGGCCGAAAATCGCGGTGGGTAAAAAGTATGTAAACTTAGCGGATAATCGGCCAAGTGGAAAACAAAGTAAAAACAATTATAGTTTAAAAAAAACTAAACAAAAATATGCTTTTAGAGTTAATCAGACTAAAAAGTTAAAAATAAATTAATAGTTTAAAAAAAACTAAAAAATACGCTTTTAGAGTTAATCAATCTAAAAAGTAAAAAATAATTGTTAACATAAGAATAAAATGACTGACGAGAAAATGAATGTCCCTGTTCTAAAAGCGTGGGGTGCTCGATATCAATCGTTATAATTTTTCACTAGTTTCATTCCGAAATGCAGAGTTAGTTTAAAAATGTCATACAAAGCACCCCACGCTTTTAGAACAGTGACATTCATTTTCTCGTCAGTCATTTTATTCTCATGTTAACAATTATTTTTTACTTTTTAGATTGATTAACTCTAAAAGCGTATTTTTTAGTTTTTTTTAAACTATTAATTTATTTTCATGGTCTCATACCAGCCCAAACACCTTCGGAGTGGTAATTTTAACTTTGAAAAAAGGAAACGTGCATATGGTGCCATATAAGGTGAATATGGTGCTTTGTCTATGACGTTGGGTACATTTTATGTTGGTGGAGTTCGTAGAAGTTTGGGGAATTATGTTTCCAACAACTTGCTTTCGATGCTCTTGTTTGGTCAAAACTGAGTGTTTTCTAAACCACGTATATGCGACATGTTTTATGCCTAAAATATCAGTCAAAATGTTATGAACGGATTTAAAAGATACGTTTGCCTCTTGAGCCATCTTTCTAAGAATCGTATGACAATTTTTGACTACCAACTTCTTGATTTTGTAGATTTTTCGTTGATCGTAGCAATTGAAAGTTTATCAGAATGATGAAAATCAACTACCATTTCATGAATGCTTTATACGATTTTCTATAATTGCTAACTTAGTTTTCTTTCTTGTGTATTTGGCTTATTTCTTTATTTCCCACACTCTGCTAACTTAGCACTTTTAATGATTTGACTATACCATGTCATTGGTAGCATTCTTACATTCTGTGTAAAAAGCACCTGGAATTGTTAAATAAAGCACGCAAAAATCAATTTATTCATTAAAAATTTTGTGTCGCCTTTAATGTAAACCCCATCGAATGTAATAAAAATAATGGCCCTTGATCCAATCGTCCATACATTATCCTCAGACTCATTGATGTATGGTTTTCCGTTCCTGCCGAATTTTCTTGCCATAAAAGATAATTCGCTGGAGGGATTGAAGGCCATACATTAATGAACGTTTGCATCAATAGAGTCAAAACGCCTTCCTCGAAGTGGTAATTTTAACTTTGGGAACAAGAAAAATCATATGGGGCCATATTAGGGGAATACGGTGTTTAATCGATGACATTCATTGAGGTTTTGGAGGAACTTTTTGTCTTCAACTTCAAAAGAATAACTGTCTTCAGCGACCTGCTTTCGATGCTCTCTTATTACATAATTGAGCTGTTTCGGAACCAGTGGTATGGCGGCGTGTTTCATGTCCCCATGCCAGTTATGAAAGAATTTTGGTAATAAGTGAAGATATGTTCATGTCTTGAGTCAACTCTCTAAGACTCATATGAGGATTTTGAAGCCTAAACTTGATTACATTTGTTTTCGTCGGTGGTAGCAGTTAAAGGTCGATAAGACAAATCAACTACCACTTCTCGGCCCTCTTTGAATGCATTATACCATTCATATGCTTGTGTTTTTTTTATATGCACGATTCATAGTAGGTTTTCTGCAACATTTTCAGCTATTCGACACTTTAAATTTCGTTTGAAACGTAAAGTTTAAGACTTTTACTCTTTGTTCAACTAATTTTTCAATTGAAAAATCGCAGAGCACTTAAAACTTTTATTACAAAAATATCTAGTTTCAAAGCACCGAATGACATGTCAAGCTCAAATTTCGCGTGGTAACGCAATACAACACTACCAATCTACAAAAAATTGAAACGATATCTTTTACGCGAATGTCTTAAATTATAAATTCCGGATACTTTTTATACATAATGTATTTCCACTTTTTTCATGGTGGAATGGGTCTAGGTTTTTCTGTTAATCACTTGGTCACGTAAGACAACTGAAGTGTTTCTGATACTATAAAAGGAAAAACATCAACACATATATTGTATAATTTGTTTTTTACTTAAATCCTACACAATACATTTGAAGGCACTAAACAAATATCTTTGTCCTACAAATATTCCTTCTTGGACCACTGAGAAATTAAATATCACCTAAACAGATAAATGGACACATTCTCTCGAGGGGAGGGTATGTATAGCAAATGCCGAATACGCATCAATATGAGAGGTGTGAATCAACAACCTCAAATCATGTATTTTCACTTGGATTCACACTTGAAGGATTCTCACTTCAATCGTGTATTTTCAATAAAACACGTCTTATTATAATATTTTTGAAGATAGATAATACTAGATAATGTATGTTAACAAATATTTGCAATTAAGTGTTCAGATTGAATTGTTTTGAATTTTTTTGATAAATAATGTTGATAGAATACTTAAAATCATTTAAACAATATATATATATATATATAGGTTTTCAAATAGTTATAGTTTTAACACATGGGCTATGATATTAACTATTAAGTTTAGAAGTTGCCAAAAGCCAATTCGTTAACAACTGATTAATCACTTGTATTGTAAGCATTGTTTTGCTAAAATTTCAGAGTATAGTATTCTACTTTATAAAATTTATACAGATCATTGTTAAGTAATTATTGATTGGGGAGCTATTTCTATTGATTAGCTTTCACAAATATTCTTTTTTAAAGTAATCTACAGAAGTATTTAACCGTTGTAAGCAGGGCCGGATTTAGATGAAAAGAGGCCCTAGGCTATTCCACTTATGAGACCCTTTTACCTTCGATTTTTAAGTTTGTAAATTACACGAGAGATAATAAAATGCCTCATTACTGTGATATATATCAATATGTTAAAGGAAACATGTTGTGATTGGTACTAACCTTTATGTAAAAATGTGGCACAGATAACAGATAAAAAAAAATCGAGAACACTTATTTGGACATTTATTCTGAGCATCAAATATAGTACTTGTAACAATAACTAATCATACATAACACGCAACCTTTACAAAGAAACAAAATTCAAATAATAGAAATCTTTGACTGCGAAAATAAAATATGCAATAAAAATTATCCTATTTTTTATCAAATTAAATTAAATATATTCAATACATTGAAGATTAAAGCAAATTCAATTCAGATAAATTTATTTCATAATTTCTCCTTATTTTCGATTCAGTGTTTTAGTGTTTACTGTTTTTAGAATAGTGTAATTCTGATTTTTCTAACAATTTGAATGTAGGCCCCTCTTCATCTTGAGGCCCTAGGCTGAAGCCTAGATAGCCTATAGGAAAATCCAGCCCTGCTTCTAAGTATAAAACCATTTAAACAATGTATGCTATGATATTAACTATTACGTTTAGAAGTTATCGAAAGTCTATTCGATAGCAACTGGTTACTCGCTTATATCTTGAACATTCTTTTGCAGAAATTTCAATGTATTTCTAGTTATACAATTTATACAAATCATTGTAAAGTAATTGCTGATAGCTAGAGCTTTACTTTGGATTAGCTTTCACAAATATTAATTTTTAAAAATAATCTACAGAAGGTATTTAAATGTTTCAACAAATAAATTTTAATTTTAATTATTAAAATCCAAAGCTTTGGTCAATAAATTTTTAAAACATATTTATCAACTCGTAAAGTGAAATTTGAGATCTATGAAATATATTTCTATTTGAATAAAAATCTAAACAAATTTAGACGTTCTTAATTTTTCACATTTAGATTTATATATGTACATTTTTATATTAACAATTGTTGTAAATCTTCAAATTTATAAAGTTTCGTGTTTAATTTTAATATTTATTTATTTAACAAAAAGAAAAAAAAATAATACTTACCAAATAGTACAGAATTAAAAGCAAATAAAAAACAAAATCTTTGAATGCGCATTTGCTGATTAGCAATGCCATTTAGAAGAATCAAGACAACAATGTGTCTTAAAAGGTTCTCATCCTAACTAGAGTGAGAAGGGTAGTGTTAATTTCCAGAATATGCATGAAATGGCAAGGGACTAGACAATGCCCGTGATTTAACACCTGGTTGTCATGGTACTAGTGTCATCAAATGAGCAGCAACTACGAACAAACAACAAGGTCTCAACAAGAATGTTAGATTTATTTGTGTGCGTGGCGTGACCTTTAGTTAGCGTGACTGGCAATTTCCGAAGAGATTTAATTTGGGCGTGTGTGCTGTTATACCTAGAATTAGTAGTCTATTTAGAGTTAAGATAGCGTAGTTTAATGTGGGGAATAAGTTTTGTTTGTCGAGCCAAGTGTTAAGGATACTACTGGCATAAAAACTACCGAATCTTTTCATACCAGATGTTGGTGACAATAAAAACAGGACATCGGAGTTTTAAGGTATATAATAACATTAAATTTTTAGTTTACGATCTGACGTAAAAAGTTGATGATTGTTCAACGTTTTTTTTTTTTTTTTTTTTTTTGAAGTCAACACGTTCAGAAGCTTGTTATATTATTAAGGATATCATTTTTAGTTAACGACTAATAACTCACTAGTACTTATTTAAATACGTTTAAACAACTTAATAATTTGTGCATATTTTTTTTAAATATAAAACAAACATTTACACAGAAATAATTAGAGGAATTCTAGATGTACAAAGGGGCCTGATGACCGAGTGACTAGAGCTCTGGCGCTAGGTGCCACAAGGTTCGAGTTCACACGGTGCCATGGGTGTTTGTAGTGGTTTTGAATCCACTTTAAACCGTAGGTCCCGGTCTAATATGGTAAAGCGTTGGGCGTAGGGACGACAACCCAACCCCGTAAAAAGAAAAACATTTCCTGTTTCGAAATTTGCCAGTGGCCCACAATGAGGCTATCGCGCCGATGAAGATGTATAAAAATTTGGAATATAATGTTTTGATTAATAACATTTCCTACTTGTACAATCTTCGTATATTTCAAGGAAAATTCATATTCATACTTTTAAGACCACTAACAAAAGATATTTTCCTGATGCATTAAACGTATTAAATAATAAAAAAATCCTATTTCAGTGGATATCTTTAATAATTTAGTATTGTTAATTTATCTGCAATGTTGTTAATAATGTTATTTTTTTATAAATAAAGTTATCGGTTACATTGGAAAAAGAGTACACTGTTATAAATAACTTTATTATAATATTTATGTATGCTTTTTATTTATTATAAGCTTAATTAATAATTTAAAATTAAAAGAAAATAATTTAAAAATTTACCAGGAAATAAATAAATTACGATTTCCCTGTATGAAAATATCATTGACTATTTCCCTGAATATATTCACCATTTTTTATAGTAAAAGAAATAGCAAAATTTTTTTAGATAAAATTTTAACAGCCACATCGTTCGTAATTGCTTTTTTATAAGATAGCAATTACGAACGATGTCTGACCTTTCAGGAATTTAATTACAAGTCATAATTTCATGTTATTTTATTTCACTTTATAAAGCAACATACATTTTTGTATAGGGCTTTGAATCTTTCATTCTGTTGTGTCGCCGCTTTATTCGTAACTATTAAATTTAAAAATTTTATTAATTATCTGTTTATCGTTACCAATTTTATTTGATAATATAACTATTTACAAAGGCAAAACATAGCAAATAAAGGGCCTGAAGTATCTGGTGCACAGTATTTTAGATTTCAGTTCGAAAAACAACAAATAAAGCAAAAATTGAAAGTTTCCGAAAGGAGTGAACTCAGTTCGAAAGACAACAAGCAAAGACAAAATTGAAAGTTTCCGAATTGAGTGAACTCAGTGTGAAAGACTGCAATCAAAGGCAAAGTTGAAAGTTTCCTTACCAATGTTGGGAAACAGCACGACAGGTTGGTTTTATTGGCACAAGAGATAGTTTTGAATACTATAATAAATCTATAGGCTAGAAAACTCTACTTTTGGAATATGGAAAGAATAGAATGGCTACATATTTGTTATCATTATCAATTTTATTTGATAATGTAGTTATATACAAAGGCAAAACAAAAATAATAGCCTGAGGGCCTGAATTATCTGCTGATATGTTTAAGTTTCCAAATTGCATGAACTCAGTTCGAAAGACAACAAGCAAAAACAAAATTGGAAGTTTCCTTACCTATATTGGGGAACAGTATCATAGATTGATTAATTGGCTTTATTGGCTCAAGAGAAATTTTTGAACAGCAAGATAAATCTGTAGGTTAGGAAACTTTACGTTGGAATATGAGAGGAATAAAATGGCTACATATTTGTCTTTCCAGTGGGGAATGATCTCATAAATGTACTTAGCATTTGAAAACAACAACATATAAAACATAGTAAGAATGATTGAAGATATACTAAAATATAATATCGTATACAGTAATTTAATATTAACATCATAGATCTATTAAGTACAACCAGAAAACTAATAAATACAGACGCGTGTAAATTCAATATTATGAGAATGTCGAGGAATGCAGACTGTCAGGATATTAATCGTTAACGAAGGCCTAAGTAGACTTTTGACCCCACTTTTTTTTCTCACAATTTGCTTATGAATTCTTTTAATACTTTTTTCATTTATTAGGCATAATTCCGCCATAGAAAAATTTAAAGTAGTTAGTTGTAGTCTAATTTTTTACAAAATTTTAAATTGTACTTATTGAAAAGAAGAAGAAGAAACAATAAAACCTAATTTAAAAATTAAATTAATAATTAAATAATAATAAAGGAAACATGTAGTTAAATTGTAGTTTTATATCACTTCTAAAAAAAACTACTACCTTAGATGATACTTCGTTAACAAAAGACTGTTTTGAGTGTTATAAAAATATGTCATAAATTTCAGTATTGTAGTTTATGGATGTATTTAAAATATGGCTAATGGTATAAAAAATTTTAAAACTCATAGAATTATTTAAAAGTGTTACGGTTACTCAACAGAAACTATTTTTATTGCATAAATTTATTTTTATTCAAGCAAAAGCAGTTGATTATACATTTAGCGCTTCCAAATTAAAGTAAAGCGTAATCTGCTCTCTTCGAAACTTTCTTAGTTACTCCTTTTATCTTTATCTGGGTTAGAATATAAATATAATTACTTGAAATGCAATTGGACAATGTTGGGCATTTTGAGAACAAACAAGTAATATAAAAAAAAAAAAAATTTTAAGTCAATTCCTACTTTTTTTTTCACTATATTACAGAAAGTCCTTCACAAATAAAGTTAAAATTTTCCTCTTACATCTGGCGCCATCTATTATTAAATACATGCAAGTTAAATCTAAAAAAAAATTTAATTAATTAAATTTAGTTAATGAATTATTTGAAAAAACTGCATTAACATTAAGTGTCATGCACTACAAGTTCAAAAAAAAAATGTATTTGAACTTGAGTGGAGGAATAAAAAGTATTTAATTAACGATTGAAAATTTGAACAAGATATATATCGGAAGAGTGTGAACTAATAGTAGGAATTGAAAAAGTGTAGAAATCTTTTTTTTTTCTTTCCATATGTCTTCAAAATGAACTTTAAAACAATATTTCTATAAATATGAACAATCCGTGTATAGGTTTAAGATTCTTATGCTGCATAGCTATGTATATCATACAACATATATGACAGTACTTAAAATTCGAACAATAACCATTGCATGATAAAAAAAACTACGAACAAAATTCGAATAATAACCATTGCATGATAAAAAAAACTACGAACAAAATTCGAACTATAACCATTGCATGATAAAAAAAACCAAACAAAAAGTTATGGAATGTAAGCATCACTTTTATACTTGGGAGACCATCAGTTTTGTGAAAGTATCATCATCATCCAGAGCATCATTTTAAAGTTGTCTGAAATAATGTAATGATTGTATACAGAATGAGTCAGAATTGATGGATAAGTTTTATACTCGAGAGAGTACACAAAATTTTTAAACTTTTGTGACGTGGAGATATAGTAAGTTTTATTTTTACTTGCAGGCAAAAAATCCGCGAGAAAAAAAAATGACGTCACTGGATAGGAGAAAAAATAACCCATGCTCATCTTTTTGAAGATCATACAAATTGTTGAGCCACTCCATTGTTAGTAGAGTAATTTTATAGTTGGAGATACAACTACACTATAACAGAGGACAGTAGGTTACTATATGTAGGACAGCTAAATCAGTAGGTTTTGTTTTATGGCACAATGCCAGATTTGGTCAAACTGCGCCAAATACTTTAATTATTATAGATGGTGTTACAAAAGCAAATAACTCAACATAAGTAAAATAAAAATTCCTTACATTTAGTAACAGCGTGGTAAATTAATGCGACTATTTAAAAAATTTACCATAGAAGTAGTCAGCCATAAGTTCAAATTTGTAAATTTATCGTATTCTTCGGTGTAATATAACGTTTTTAACAATATAAAGTGTTTTAAAGGAAAAATTCAGATCGAAAACAGGGTAGAAAAGATTATCCGACGAAGATAACTCAACGTGATCAGAGATTTATTGTTACAAAATTTGTAAAAACTTCACATTTGAATAATGTAAAACTTTTAACAGAATTATATTCCTTTTCTGCTGAGATTTATAAAACAATTTGGAATTTTTTTTTTAATTTAAATTTTTGTCTTTGGTTATTGAAACTTGCAGAAATTAATAAGCCAATTAGAAACTAAGAAATGTAGATCTTAATATAATACAAAATAGAAGATTAAAACATTAGAAATAAAAATACGTATTCATGATATGATCCTTAATTCTAAGAATGCAGTACGAAACTAATAGAAATAAAAAGGAATAAAAAAAAAAAAAAAAAATCAAAACCATATGAAAAATTTTCAAATAAAAAAAAAAAAAAATATTTAAAAAAAAGAAAGTTAAAGAAAAAAAAAATTTCTGCAAAATCAGAAAGGAATAAATTAAATCCACCTTCATTAAAAGTTTATAGTACATACTATTAATTTATCCGTAACAATTAAAAACACATTCGTGCACTACAAACCAAATTATTATAATAAAACTTAATAATCGTAATTAAAAATAAATAATTACTTACTTATCGGAGATCGTTAGAATATTCAAAGAACGAAACAATTTAAAAGCAATCACAATTTCACTGCAGCAAAACCAAACGATATATTTGAAAAATAATATTCAACTGGAATTTTCAAGTGATTGTTTATTATTATTTATTAACAATTTAGTTTATTATTATTTCTAAAAAATAAAAACTTTAAGATATAAATATTTTTTATCATTTATTTTAGTAATAATAAAAAATATTAATAAATAATCGTTTTCAAATTCGTTAAAGAACAATTTATTTTAAATATTCTTTTTTCCAACTTTACTTTTTTTTAAATTGGTAACAAATGGCAACATCAGTTGTTGACATTGTATTTTATTCCGCTTAGAATCACAAATTGAGAAGATTTAGATGGGTTAATGTCGGACTTATATCGATAGAAAAATAAATTCCCCAGATAATTTTTAATGTATAAACATGCTTTCTTTATTGGATTAAAAGGAGTACGTCGACTCAAAATTCATTGAAAATATAAACTGGACTTGCTGGTCATAGTCATACTCTTAAGTTAGAATATTAGAACCACTGTTAAAATTGAAATAGAATTAGAATTTATTATATCAGATTTAGATTGAGATCAAGATTTAGTATTTCTAAAAAAAAACTATTCTGATTTTATAACGTGTTTTTCTTAATCCATTTCTCAAAAACATGATTATTATTTTGTTGAATTTTGACATTTCAGTTTTTAACGGACTGTATTTAAATTACCTCTTAATTAATTATTATTATATTTCTGTTCATTTACTGGTAATTTGTTTGAAATAAAAATATTATTGGTCTTTTAATATTTTGAACACATACCTGGATTACAAATAATTTGTAGAGGAAAATACATTAAATTATATTTTACAAATATTCATTATATGAAAAAGTGTATTGAATTCATATAGCTAAAAAAATGTTAACCAGCAGTTGAAATTTTATTAATAGTTTAATGTTTCGTATTAACTAATAAATAAATGGGTTTTCAACATTAATTTACAATAATAAATTTATTTAAAATTTTTCATAAAAATTTAGGTTAACTTTATGAACAATATATAAATTTAGAATCACATAATGATAATAATCCTCTAATATGAATAGAATTTAAGAAAAATGAACTAGTCTTAAAAAATTTTATTTTAGATAATTGAATTTAAAATTATAAATTCTCTCAATTTTTTAAAATTCTCCAATACAAAATTCTGACTGATTTAGTTTTCTTTATTTTTAGTTTGCCTTTTTTGTATTGTTAATTTCTTTCTTTTTTTGCAGCCTATTTTAGTAAAAAACAAGTAATATATAAAAAAAAATGTAAAAGTCAATTCCTACTTTTTTTTCACCATATTGCAGAAAGTCCTACATAAACAATTTTCATTCATTTTTTTGAGTTTATCTGGCGCCTACTATTGGTAAATACATGCAACTTAAATCTAAAAAATATATATATAATTAATTAATTAAAATTAATTACTGAATTAATATTTGAAAAAACTGTATTAACATCAAGGGTCATCCACCACAAGTTAAAAAAAATGTATTTGAACTTGAGTGGAGGAATAAAAAGTATTTTATTAACTTTTGAAAATTTGAACAAGATATATATATATAGGGAGAGTGGGAGCTAATACAAGGAATTGAATTAGTCTCTAGCTTTGTATCTACATACATATATTTTAATATTTTGCTCATATAAGAAACAAATTCACAGCTCATTCAGAAATTTTTTTCTGCGTATCAGTATTAAAGAAAATCTAACAGTTATAATTCCTGTTTTCAAAATTTTAAATGTTCAAAGTTGTTGCGTTATTACAAGCAAAAGATTTAAATAAAACCGAAATTAATTTTTCGAATTAGCTTTTTACAATGACACCTTTCAAATTATCAATTTTATTACAGTATTTGTATTTAGTACATTTACTGTTGTAGGAATTGACTGAAATTATAACATAAAAAAAATATTTTCGCCTTATCATCCATATGTTTGCAAATATGAGAAATTTGTAGTTAACTTGTCATAATCACGTGTTTTAACTACATGTTTGGAATTGTATTTATAAAGATTCTCTTAATATTTATTGAAAACGATATATATATGCATGTATATACTTATGTGCACTGTGCCCAAAAACTAAGAACAATAATTTTTTTCTTCAAAAAGTCTTTTTTATTCTTCCAAATTTATTTCCTCGCCTTCGAAGTAATCCCCTCCGGACACAATGCACGTATGCCAACTTTTTTCCCAATCCTCAATGCATGCTAAAAAATCATCGCAGGGATGCCCTTTAAAGCGCGCGGCGATTAACGTTGAATCTCTTCAATCGACTCAAAACGGTGTCCCCGGAGTGGTCTTTTGAGTTTAGGAAATAGTCAGAAGTCGCATGCTCTGAATACGATGGTTGTGGAACGATATGGGTTTCATTTTTGGCGAAAACGTCCCAAAGAATCAATGCAGTGTGAGTAGGCGCATTCAGTGTTTTCGGTACTAATCGAGATTTGACGCGTTTGAGACCCAAAAGGGAATTGACAAATCTGTTTGTAATTCCAGCATCATCAGAAATGTCTCTAATTGTAAATCGATGGTTTGGAAGCTCCAAATCTTTAATTTTTTGGACGTGAGCTTCGTCGGTTGAGGTTGATGGTCGACCAAAGGGCTCTTCGTCTTCAACGCTTTCACTGCCTTCTTTGAACTGTTTATACCACTTCTAAACATTCTTTCCGATATAGGAAGGCTAACCGAATGCCTTTTGCAACATTCTATACGTTTCCGCAAACAAAATTTAATGCAAGGTCTTTGCGCAATTAATTCAAACCTTTCAAAAATCGCCGGAATCGGTTTTAGCGTCTCACAAAGCTAAGCGTAACTCAAACACTAATGAATATTTTGTCTCAAATTTCACACAGATGTCAAGGACATTGCCAGCAACCTAAAAAAGAAAAAGAAAATTGAAGTTCCATAAGGCCCGAGAATTTTAGATTGAAAATTGGTCTTATTTTTTGGACACAGTAGTATAGTATATATATATCTGTGTGTGTGTGTGTATAGAACCGCTTATGATAAAAGTACGATGATTCCTAAAATTCTTAAAGATTTCAAAAATATAAGAAATTATTAAAATGATAACGAAAAATTGTGACGCTAAAATTCAGAAAAAAATTCCCAAAGTTTATTAAGTTATTCAAAATAAAATATAACATTTTGAAAATTAAAAATCCAATTAACTATATGTAATATTATGAATGATCTGTAAAAAATATTTAAAAAGTTGCTCAAGAATAAAAAATAACTTAAAATATTCAGCCATTTTTTTAATAGACGTGACATTTATTTTTCATTTTTATTTTTACATTTTAAATGCCTTATAAATTTCGTAAACTACAAATGTTACATACTAGTACGACTCCGCTATAGCGCGTTTCAAATAACGTACATATACCTATAAAGCATGTGAAAGATGCCCCCCCCGCTTAAAATTAAAGAGAATTGTAATAAAATGTATATAAAAAAATTCTACTTCTTAGTAGGTATACAGAAACGCATTTTAACTTCGTATGTCTATTTAATAATATTCATCATAATTGGCTCGACAGCCCATTGTGGGCCTTTGCCTTCTTTAAAAGATCCAGCTAATCTGTTCTCCTCTCGGCCGTGGACCTCCAGTTTTTTATCTTAATAACATTAAAATCAGAGTCTAAACAGTCGGCCCATCTCTTTTTCGGTCGCTGTCCAAAAGGGGTTACATTGAAAATCCTTAAAGCAGCTCTATCACTTTCCATTCTGATGAGATGACCGGCCCACCTCATTCTGTTCAGTTTAATAAATTTTAGAATGTCATTATCTCTAAAAAGTTTGTAAATTTCAAAATTGTATCTTCTTCGCCAATTTCCATTGTCCATGATACCACCAAAAATAGTTCGTACCACTTTTCTTTCAAAGATTGCCAACATTTTATCTTCTCTTGCTGTTAGTGACCATGTTTCAGATGCATACTATTTAATAATAAATCCTATGAAATAATTAGTCTTATTTCAGCTTTGTGCAATTATACATAGATGTAACTGCATAAACAGAAACGTAAAATACTCTTAACAAAATTTTATATTGATTTATGTCAACTTTGACGTCAAATTTATCAATATGTTCCCATATAGCTGATATTAGATGCTAACATGATGTTCTAAATACATTTCTTTACCTTTTTCCAAATCTAATTTGTTAAAAATTAGTTAAAAAATTTGTTTAAATTTGTTAACATGTTATTCTAAATAAATTTCTTTACTTTCTTTCAAATCAAATTGTTCAATGTGTTCCCATATGGCCGATAATTCACGTTATTCTAAATAAGTTTCTTTACCTTTTTCAAATTAAATTTGTCAATATGTTCCCATATAACTGATATTACATGGTAAAATGTTATTCTAAATAAGTTTTTTTTTTACCTTTTTTCAAATCAAATTGTTCAATGCGTTTCCATATGTCTGATATTTCAAGTTATTCTAAATAAGTTTCTTTACCTTTTTTCAAATCAAATTGTTCAATGTGTTCCCATATGGCTGATTTTTCAAGTTATTCTAAATAAGTTCTTTTACTTTTCTCAAATCAAATTTGTCAATATGTTCCCATACGGTTGATATTACATGTTAATATATTATTCTAAATAAATTTCTTTACTGTCTTTCAGATCAAATTTGTCAATTCGTTCCCATATGGCTGATATTACATGTTATTCTAAATAAGTTTCTTTACCTTTTTTCAAATCAAATTTGTCAATATGTTTCCGTAAGGCAGATTTTAATACTTATATGTAGAGGACAGTGCCAACAACTTAAAAAGGAAAAAAAATTGAACTTCCATAAGTCCCGAAAATTTTAAATTGAAAATAGGTATTACTCTTTCGACATAGTAGTATAACGAAAAAAATATTAAAAACCAAAGTCCACATGAAAAATTTAAATTCTAATAGTTAAATTTTAATTCTAATAATCTCTACTTTATGTGATAACGAAAGACAAAAGGAATAATTTTGAGTTGAAAAGACTTTGAAATTATTCTTATCAGTGAAGAAGTTCTCGTGGAAACTATTGCGCCTTTTGGTCAGATAAGAATACAGCATATTGTTTTGCTATCTGCAATATGATATACGTTTAGGATGCCTTTTATCAATTCTGATAATGATGTTTAAAATCATTTATTTTCAGGTTCTCTTTAGCAGAAGTTAATCAGCTACTTTCAAATTCTGGTCTTTTATTATCTTGTCAGTCATTTTATTTCTTTACAGTGTAAAGAATTAGTAACAACTATATTTTTTTGTGTAAAGAATCAGATTTATAGCATGGCAAGTGATGATTTTATTGCAGAGTTCATATTCCAATGGAAGATACATAATTTCAGCTACTGTTTACCATGGAAGTGCATAAGAAGTCCAACTTTTGTTGTTGAATCCATGGACAACACGGAATGGTGCCTACACATTTGGCCAAAGGATTACACTGATGGCATCCATATGGAATATTATCTATACAGAATTAGCAATGACAGAGGTCCTGAGAGAATTGAAATTAAATTTGAACTCTCTTTTAAGGACGTTAACGATATTCAAGTGGTGAAAGAAGTGATGCAGGACACTTTTGAGAGAGATGAATTCAAAGGATTTGCTAAATTTGTGGGACAGGACACAGTTTATAAGCACAGAAGAAGTGAATATTTGCCTGATGACACTTTAACTGCTTGCTGCAGAATGCAACGTGTTGAAAGAGATATAATCGATCCCATATTGTGCGATGCAACTTCTGTAATAGGTGTAGAACGATCTAGTTTTAATTGGACCATTGAGAACTTCAGCAGCATCCAAAATGGTGATAAAAGAATGATGCTTGTACATACTGATTCCAAAGGTAAATCCTCTTTCACTTTGATACTCTCCTTGATGGATGACCCAGAAGGAGAAATACAGATTGAAATAAGTCACAATTATATGGATCAACCCAACATGACTAACTGTGAAATATGTGTGATGGACGACTCTAATAATATAATCCATTCTAAGAAAGATTCTAGGTACCTGGAGGGAAAATTCTGGATATTTCCATCATTTATAACCAAAAGAAAACTGATGGCTGATGAAGATACATGTCTGATTAAAGATGAGCTAAATTTGAAATTTGACATATCAGTTTCGCTTGATGTCACTTACAATGAAATAAATGCGTACGGGCGTTATTTTCCGGAAGATATCGGTAGTTCTTCAAATAGTGATGAAGGTTGTCTTTCGAGTAAGAACAGTGAAAGTGAACATAGTGATACTGCAGATTTAAGGGTCTTCGAAATCTATTTAGATGAACTCAAGTGCTGGTATGAGGATGGTACTTTCAGTGACATTATCCTTAAAGTTGGAAAAGAAAGTTTTCCAGCTCATAGGCTAATCCTCAGTATGAAATCTTCAAAGTTTAAAGAGATGCTCGTGAAAGATTCGAAGAAAAAGGACATGGAACTTACAGACGTGGATGCTGAGACTTTGCGTGAGTTGTTGAATTTCATTTATATTGGAGAAGTGGAAAAATTGGATTGTGATAGTGCCACAAAGCTTTACGTGGCAGCGAAGAATTATAATTTGTTAGGCCTCGAACAAACGTGTCTGGTATACCTGATTGAAAACATTGAGGTATCCACTGCTTGGAATATTTTGAAATTTGGAGGCGAACATGATGTTGATGAATTGAAAACTTTAGCCAAAGATTTCATTATAGATAATGCCACGGAAATGATCCATTCACATGAATGGAAAGAGTTTGCAACTGATAATATTAAGTTAGCCCTTGAGACAATACAAGAGATGTATTTAAAACAGACTGAGGAAAAATTTTAAACTAACGTCAGACATGTTTAAAAAATATGCTTAACTAAAAGCTTATGCTATACGCTTAATTGTAAATTGTAGTAAAAGTCATAAGCTTATTTGTTTAAATACCATTAGTTAACAAGCTATTTGGAAAAGGATGAGTATTATTAAATTTTCTGATTTTCCTTCGATGGAAACTATAATATGTTTATAATGGAAGATTAAAAAATAATCGTAGCGACGGTTACACACTCCTCCACTAATATGACTTTAATATAACCACTAATTAATAGTATAGCACTGGAGAAAAATGTTTTTAATCATTATGAAATATTTACTTTAAATGTAAAAGAGAATTAGTTCATGTTTAAATTAGTTCCAAGGCAGACAAAACAAAATTCTTCAGTTGTGATTGGCATTTTAATAGTCAGACATGTTATGACAAAGGTAAATCTGTAAATTTAAAAACAAAAAGTTTGGTTTTTGTAAACAAAAGAGTTCCTCCTTTGTTTAAAATTCCTCCTTTAATTGTTGTTTAGAATTCCTCCCGTGTTGTTGTTTAGAAAACTCTTTCGTTCTGTACACAAAATTTGTAAATTTATTACAAAAAGTAAATTTGTCAGAAAACCTTTAAGTTAAGCAAAATTCTTAATAATAATTGACATTTTTAAAAGACAGACAGGCTAAGACAAAGGTAAATTTGTAAATTTAAAAATAAAAAGTTTGTTTTTCGTAAACAAAATAGTTTCTCCTTTGTTTGTTGCTTAGAAACTTCTTTGTTCTGTTAACAAAATTTGTAAATTTATTACAAAAGGTAAATTTGTGAGAAGACCTTTAAGTTATGCAAAACTCTTAATAATAATTAACATTTTAACAGACAGACATGCTATGACAAAGGTAAATTTGTAAATTTAAAAACAAAGGTAAATTTGTTTAGAATTCCCTTTGTTTGTTGTTTAAAAATCTCCTTTCCTTGTTCTGTAAACAAAATTTGTAAATTTATTACAAAAGATAAATTTGTGGGAAGACCTGTAATTAAGCAAAACTTTTATTTAAAGTTTATTAAACATTTGTGACCAGATGTTGATGGTAATTTATCCTGTTTTGAAAACATAAATGAGAAATATTTTATTTAAGTATTTCCAAAAATAATTCTTTACAGAAATATAGATTATTTATATGATTTTAAAAATTTAGCCTTTGAATTTGTAATAAAATTTCACTAAATATTTTAAAGTTGTATTTCCAAATCATTGTATATTTTGATGAAATGCACTATTATTAATGAAAATTTTTTTTATGTATCAAAATTGAAAAACATATAATGAATCAATATATAGTTATTTCATATTTAATTGAAATACTAAATGCTACTCAAAAATTTACCATGGGATATTGTATAAATATTTTTGTAGTATGTATAATTATTATTTTTTGCTATATACTTTAAAATTGTATAATCTATAAAATACATTATTTGTTATTATTAATAAAGTAATGATTTGTTAAAGATTTTAAATTTATATGTATGAAGAATTAAATATTGTTTAGCTTCGATTTAATGTTTCATGTAACATTTGTAATATTGTTTGATTAAAGATTGATTATTGTTTGATGCAATATTGTTTGAAAACAATACTGGTAATAAATTTATTTTATTATGATTGTACATCTATTAAATAAGGAATTAATTTAATAAAGGAATTAAATAAACTTAAAATAAGATATTTTAATGATGTGATGAGTAAATAAAGGTAGTTCAATTACAATAGATATCAAAAATAAATTCATAATAGAAATAATTTCTAATAAAAATCGAAATTTTGTTGAAAAAAATGGCAATTTTTTTTTAATAAAATTGCTATGTTTTTCGACAACATTGCGGCTTTTACTTATTTAATGTATATAAAGCGAATGTAATACATACTACTGTGTCCAAAAAGTAAGATCAATTTTCAATTTAAAATTCCCGGGTCTTACGGAATTTCAATTTTTTTTCTTTTTTAGGTTGCTGGCACTGTTCTTGATATCTGTGTGAAATTTGATGTCAAAATATTCATTAGGGTTTGAGTTACGCTTGGTTTTCTGAGACGCTAAAACTGATTCCGGCGATTTTTGAAATGTCTGCATCAATTGAGCAAAGAACTTTCATACGATTTTGTTTGCGGAAACGTATAGAAAGCATAACGTATAGCAGAAGGCATTCGGTTAGCCTTCCTATATCGGAAAGAATGTTTAGAAGTAGTATAAACAGTTCAAAAAAGGCAGAGAATGCTTTGAAGACGAAGAGCAATCTGGTCGAACATCAACCTCAACCGACGAAGCTCACGTCCAAAAAATTAAAGATTTGGTGCTTGCAAACAGTCTATTTACAATTAGAGACCTTGCTGCTGATGTTGGAATTTCAAAAGGATCGGTCAATTCCGGCCTCGAATGCGTCAAATCTCGATTGGTATTGAAAACACTGAATGCGCCAGCTGACACTGTATTGATTCTTTGTGACTTTTTCGCCAAAAATTAAACCCATATTGTTCCACAACCACCATATTGACACCTTGCGACTTTTGGCTATTCCCTAAACTCAAAAGACTACTCAGGGGACAACGCTTTGAGTCGATCGAAGAGATTCAACGTGAATCGGCGTGTGCTTTGAAGGCTATCTCTGCGGATGACTTTTTAGCATGCATTGAGGGTTTCAAAAAAAGTTGACATAAGTGCATTGTGTCAGGAGGGGATTACTTTGAAGGCGATGAAATAAATAAAGAGTTTTTGGAAAAAAAATTGGTCTAATTTTTTGGTTACAATAGTATACATCATGTACAAGCGCATAAATGAGGACTATTAGGGGTAATGGGCCCTGAGTTAATATTTGCGTTTTGTATGGGAGGCAAACGGATACCCTCAAAGCTCCTACCAAATAGCCTGATTGTTGATATTATAGGTGTATATGAGCTCCATTCAGTCAGAAGTAGCAACTGCAACGCACGCCACCAGTGAATTCGAACCTGGACCTTCTTGCCTTCTAACGGCACACGTTAATAAGTGGGTTGTACGTTCTGTTTAGTTTCTATTTAACTAACAGAAAATCAACTCAAAATTATTCTAGTGGTATAATTCATTGACAATATTAACAAAAGGAAAAAAAATATCCGTGCACAAATTAAATATTGCTCAAAGAAAGACTTTAAAAAATTGGATATCAAAATAACTTTATCAAATATAAAAAATGCTTTTGCAAAAAATTTAATTTTCAAAGACGTCCAAAACCGATAAAATAATGTATTATTAAAAGAAACTGGCAATAAGACAGTTTGCAGACATAATTGGGTTGTACGTTTTGTTTTGTTTCCACTTAACTAACAGAAAATCGGCTTACAATTATTCTAGCGGTGTAATTCATAGACAATAATAACAAAAAGGGAAAAAAATATCAGTGCACAAATTAAATATTGCTCAAAGACAGACTTTAAAAAATTGAACATCAAATTATTTTATTAAATATTAAAAATGCTCTTACAAAAAATTTAATTTTCAAAGATGTCCAAACCGATAAAATGATGTATTATTAAAAGAAACTGGCAATAAGACAGTTTGCAGCTTCAAGCAATTCCCATTATAGCTTTTGTGTGAAGATCATAGGCCATTTCTGGAGCTAATTGTATAGCCTGCAAAATGAAAAAAAAAAACGAAAATTGATAGTTAGAAAAGTATTAAATCAATATTTTGCCACCAAATGGTAAAAATCACTCATCCTTCATTTTAGTTGTTACGTTTTTGCAAGTGTTTCATTATCAAAAGCAATTATTTTGCTTTTTACCAATATTTTAGACTATTCTGGGAATGATTTTGGGGCTTTTACCGGAAAGAAGATAGTTGAATAAGAAATAAATGTTAAGGAAGAATGAGTTTGAAAAAATATACGGTGTAGAAATAGCACACAGTCTCTTAATTCTGCTGACTATTTTTAATACGCTTTTATTAGTTTCACCTGAATGTTTGTTTGTAACTGACTCTTTGGGCTCGATTTTGCCCTACTTTAAGCGATCCGATTTAATTTAAACGTTGTAGACTTATCAAGGACCGACGACGCTAAAACATTTTGATAAGTTTATTATCTCATCAGGATTAGGATCGCCAGGATGAGTGATTAAAACACACAGCCTTTGAAAAATCATCTTGTACGGCGCATCATTTTTTCCCCTGGAGATCTGCTTCTTCACATACACACTATACAAGCTGCAAAGAAACATTTACAGACATCTTTCAGATATTCAAACCTACGTGGGACAGCGGCACAACGGATAACGGGACTGATTAGGAGATTCCCTGTTCGAATCCTGGCTGGCTCGACATATTCGCATTTAGCCTTTGTTTTACTCACAATTAAATTATTGTAAGAACCAGTCCTCCGTACCGGGACCTCATTTAAATATTATAGTTAAAAAGCACTAAAAAACACGCTTTTAGAGTTAATGAAACTAAAAAGTAAAAAATAAATTAATAGTTTAAAAAAACTAAAAAAAACACCCTTTTAGAGTTAATCAAACTAAAAAGTAAAAAATAAATTAAGAGTTTAAAAAAACTAAAAAACACGCTTTTAGAGTTAATCAAACTAAAAAGCAAAAAATAGTTGTTAACATAAGAATAAAATGACTGACGAGAAAATGAATGTCACTGTTCTAAAAGCGTGGGGTGCTTTGTATGACATTTTTAAACTAACTCTGCATTTCGGAATGAAACTAATAAAAAATTATAACGATTGATATCGAGCACCCCACGCTTTTAGAACCGAGACATTCATTTTCTCGTCAGTCATTTTATTCTTATGTTAACAACTATTTTTTGCTTTTTAGTTTGATTAACTCTAAAAGCGTGTTTTTTAGTTTTTTTTAAACTCTTAATTTATTTATATATACAGTAGAACCTCTGTAAGTTGAACTTCAATGGAGACGCCAAATAATTCGAGTTATAGAGTTTTCGACTTACGCGGATTTTATAAGGAAATATTCAACTTGTAGAGGTTTAGATTCTCTTCTAACTTATTTTGAGTTAGAGAGGTAAAATAAATAAAAATTCATGTTACAGAGGTAATAAGCATGTTTATTTGCAACTTAAGAGTTATATTATGTACTACAATAAAAAATCAAACTAACCCAGAAACAACCTTAAAATTAAAAGTATTAAGTATTAAAAAAGTCCGTTATTTTTTTTTTTTTTTTTTTTTATTCATTTATTTATTTATTTTTGTTTTACTTTGGACAATGCGATCGTTCTCTATCTATAGCATTATCTAAGCTATAAAGAGCAGAAAATTCTTTTTCCGAGTTGCTAGTTTGCTCTATGAAATTCCGTAAAACATTTAATGTTGTTCTTGCCTCTTTGAAAGAAAACCCATGGAGCGCATGTTATATTATTGGAGTCTTCTATGTCATCTAAATCATTAGTTTCAGTCTAACTAAGTCTAACTGATTCTGATATTTTTCAATCGACAACAAAAGATTTGCTTCGCTAGAGTTCAAATGAAATCCATAGCAATAATAAGAATTATAATATTTCATAGAATCGGTTATTGGTTAGAATATTTATTTTACTGTATACTCATACATTGTTTTCTAAGAAACAATGACGTGCATTGTCGGCAAATCCTTAAAGTTGGTAAATTATTTTTCTTCGAGCTATAGAGGTAATTAGTTTCAAATGATCGAGTTGTAAAGGTTGTACAATCAAGCATTGCTAATGTTCGAGATACAGATGTCTATTTTTTTTTTTTTTTTTTTTTTTTTTTTTTCCGAATTACTGGGGGAAAATATATACCAAAATGGTTTATGGGGACTGACTAATTATTTCGACTTATAGAGGGTTGAAATTTTGAGTAATGGAGGTTTTGAGGCTTGAAGGGAAGGGAACAAAGTATAAGGAAGGGACATAAAGTATATTATTAGTTTAAAATGTAATAATTAATATTAGGTATTTAAGATAAAAATTCCCTACACGAAATTATTTATGAATATTCCAGAATGTAGTGCGAAGTCAACCTTCTTGAACTGCAGGTATTAATAGATCCAGGAAATCAATTGTATATATACTAAATATGCTGAAATGTTGGCTAAGCCAATGACTGTTTCGAAAATATAAGAAATTCGTAAACAATAGTCTCGCTAGATGGCAGCACCACTTCAAGCTTTATTTTTGTAATTTTAAATATTAATTATAAATTTTATTACAATTAAAATTACTCGAATTTTAAAAGCTGTGATATATTTTTTTGAACTAAAGACATAAGCTATAAAAAATTAATAAAGAAATGAAATAAAAAGTTTTATTTGTATAGGATGGCAACATAACGATATCTACAAAAAGTATTGCACGTATAAATGAAGCAATACATATGTTAATTCAATTCATTTTATTCCTAAATTTTAAAAAGCAACCATACCAGTGTAAAACTTGTCTTTTGAGATCATTAGTAGTTAATTTATATATATATTTTTTTTATTATCAACGAATTGAAGAAAATAACTAATTCATTCATCTCAAGTTTGAAACTAATAAACCAAAAATTAGAAACCAAAAATTGAAAAAATAAATAAATAAATAAACAAGTAATATAAAAAAAAAATTTTAAAGTCAATTCCTACTTTTTTTTTCACTCTATTGCAGAATGTCCTTCATAAATAATTTTTATACCTTTTTTTAAGTTTATTTGGCGCCATCTATTGGTAGATATATGCAACTTAAATCTTAAAAAAACTAAAATTAATTAATTAAATTTAATGAATAAATTAATATTTGAAAAAACTGTATTAACATCCAGTATCATCCACTACAAATTTATAAAAAAATGTATTTGAAGTTGAGTGGATGAAAAAAAAGTCTTTTATGAACGATTGAAAATTTGAACAAGATATATATAGGGAGAGTGTGAGCTAATAGAAGGAATTGAAAAAGTAAAATATCAATTGAGTAAATTGCTACAGGGCTTGATTCTTTAATTTTCGCACGATCTATTAAATTGCTTCATTAAAACCATGAAATTAAATTCCAAAGAGTATTAAATCGGGCGAGCAGCCCCCATTAGATTACAGAAAGGCTTTCAATAGAAAGAGATTTAAAATATCACTATCTATTCCATCAAAATCTAAGTCAAAGCCAAAATCTGAGCCAACACCAGACTCAACATTCATGTCAACTGGAAGTTTGTCTAATGACGATAATTTGGTGGAATATGACGAGAAAAATATGAATAGGAATTAGTATGTAACGGTGGTTACATTACATTATATTCTCATCATTAGATGGTGGGCCAAGACCGTCTGCCAGCTGGCAGATTTCTAGACGGTAGATGATTTTTTTTTTACAGGGCAGGGTTGTCAGTCCTACGACTAACTCTCTACGATCATAGTGAAGCGGGACCTACGGTTTAAAGTGGATTCCGAACGACTACAAACATCCGTGGCCCCACCGGGACTCGAATCCGAAACCTGTGGCACCGAGCGCCAGAGAGCTAGCCACTCTGCAATTCAGGCCCCCAATGTTATTCTAATTACACATTTTTCTACCGCTGTCATTCGCAGTCTACCTAAAGTTGCAGAAAACGAAGATTATATATTTGTAGAGGCTACAAGTATATTTTTAATAGAGTTAAATTATTGACATTGGTAAATTTTTAATCTTGGGATTTAAATTTTTATTCTTGGAACATCCATACTGATAGGCCATTTTTTTTAAGCGAATGTGTAAGAACATGATTTCCATTGAATATTGGAAACCAGAACCTTTATCATTTTTGTCATTACGTATTACAAATAGTACAGCACAGCATGCCCCAGACTGTCACTTATGCCGTTAAGCAAAACTAACCTCGACGTGTGAGGCTTTCTATCATACACTAAAATATTAGTAAATGTTAAGTAATATCACCAATTTTATGTAATAAATTCACGGCATGGCAAACCATGGCAACTTTCAGATGATTAATTTCCAACGAAACATGAAAATATTATTAAATGTCACACATAAAATTTTGTAATCTTCAGTTATGGTTATATAAATAAGCATTAAATAACTCATTAAAGACACACGAAGTCATATAGGTCTATTTGATGCGTTTTGCTCATAATTCGCAACCATGATTTTAAATACTGATTGCAACTTTTTGTTGTTTCTTATCCCACTCGGGAGATTGCAACATCTAGATCAAGTCCATGAACCCGTGTGGTCTCATGGAAGGAGGGAAAGGGGTGGGCAGCTTCTGTTGTGATGGGCGGCCTGAGGGCCAATTGGTACCCCAGGCTTCAAGTTCGTATCCAGGCGGTGGTACGGATGTTTGTGAATGATTCGAAATCCACATTAAACTGTAAGTCCTGGTCTAATTAGCCAGTGTGTGAAGAAAGTGCAGTAAGTGTGCAGAAAATGCCCGTAGAGCTACAAACCAAACCAATCTATTGCTGTGGATCACCCGTAGAAGTCTGAATTAGCTCAGTGACGCTGTCTTTTTAAGGGCAGTGTTGTCAGCCCTACACTCAACAGTCATATTCGACGGAGACTTACGGCTTAAAGTGGATTTCAGAGCACTTCAAACATCCATGGCACGTGCGGAATTGAACCCGAAACCTGTGTCACAGAGCACCAGAATGCTACTCACTCGGCCCTCACGCCCTTCTAAGATTTCGTTAATTACTATGAGGTTTGTTTGGAACAGTGATCTAGTCTTAAAGTATAGGAATTACTTACCTTGACTATCAATTCCTTTGCGAAACTGGTATCTTTCATCATACTGTAACCGTACTGACAGCACAGAGCAAGGTAGAAGCACCCCATTGCAACCCCCCTCTTGATATGCTCAATGGAGCAGCGCTGGGATTTTGCTAACAAGCTGTAATCCTGAACAGCAGCTAGCCTGAAAAAAATAATATAGATATTCATTACCCTTCTTATACATAAAATCTCTCAGCTATTCCATTTAAATGCTTAACATACTTAGGGGTTAAGCCAATTTTTGAACTTATTATTTATAAACAATATTTTTCTTTTTTTTAATGCCATGTATTTTACCAGAGATCATTTGATACTTTCATTACAGATATGTAGCAGTTTAGAATTATCCAAGATTAAATACGCTAGAATATACATATCACACCATATTAATATATATAAGTATGAATGTTGAAACTGGAGGAGTTTTTCATTGATTGGCTTTGTTTGTCACTCTATATATGGTCATTTTGTGTACTCTTAAGCTAATTAGAGCTGGACCTACTGTTTAACATGGATTCCGAACCACAAACAGCCATGACACAGCCAGGATTTGAACCTAAAGCCTGTGGTACCAAAGGCCAGAGCGCTAACCAATTGGAAAATTAGACCGCTTCATTAATTGAGGAAAAAAATCTTTAAGGAGTTAAATAGTTTAAAAGTGGCTTTGAGTTAACTTTTTAGAATTCTATTTTTTAAGTATGAAAAATTAATTGTTGAAATCCTTAAAACATAGGTCCCATAAATATCTGTCCCATATATTTGTCTAGGTCCCATAAATACTTCATATCTCTAGTCTTGATTATGTTACAGAGAAAATGGTACATATCGTGAGTTCAATCCAGTCGAAATAGGTCATTGCCTATACCTTTAAATAAAATTAAACTCAGTTCCAGTATTTTTTTAAATTCTAGCTTTACGCTTCCTTATTTTGGGACTACCCAGAAAAATGTTGAAAGTATGATTTAATGTTTGTGAAAATTTACTAGTATTTCAATAGCAAGGCAAAATAGGCACTTCAATAGAATAGAATTAACGAGAAAATTCACGAAAACATCAAAAGTTAATTTAAACAATTGCAAACTTACCGTCTGATGATACTTCTAAAGTTCTCTATTTTTAAATTTGTATAATAGTTTTGCTGTAATATATGTTTAGTTACAATTTAGGTCACTAGATGGCAGCATGAGCGAACTATTTATATCAAGCACCTATTTTATATTTAAAAATCTGAAATGTGCTCACTGACTTAAAATGAAAGAATATATTTTTTCAATTTTTTTTTTTTTTTTTTTTTTTTTTTTATGATACAATACCCTATTATTGGACCACGCAGAAAGATATACAAAATTATCATCTTCATATTTTAAAATGGTGTCTAATCCACTTGTGCCAACGGTTTACAAAAATAGAGAAAATATTTAAAATATTAATCAAGAGTGTTCGAGTTTACGAAAACACAGAATTGGGTTCAAAAGCTTTCATGTCGGTATATCGGCATGAAGTCTGGAATATCCTCTGATATATAACTGATGCTATCCGGTGAATATAGTAGAGCCTAGTTTTATTTACAAATTATATAAATGTATAGCCCCAGCATCATTTCATTACAAGAATTATCCTCAAAAACATCAACATCCATACCGATTGCAGATTTACCTCTTGACTAACCTCAGACAATACTTTACTCCCGAACGCCATATTGATATTTCTTTGCTGGATTAGAGAAATCGTCCTTTTCCTTTTGTGCTATTGTTTCTTGTTTTAACTTACTTTTATTTACAAATTGTATAAAAGTATTGCCCCCATCATGCCTTCATCATAAGAATTTTCTTCGAAGGGCGCCATATTCATATTTCTTTACGAGATCAGAGGAGTCATTTTTTTCTTTTGTGCTATTGCGTCTATCTTAACTTACTTTTATTTACAAATTATATAAATGTATAGCCCCCCAATCTATCCATTATAATAATTGTCCTCGAAAAAATCAGCATCCATATCGATTGCAAATTCTCGTCTTGACTGATTTCAGACAATACTTTAAGTCTTATGCTTTTGTGCTTTTCTCTTATGCTATTGTTTCTTGTTTTGACTTTTCCTAATGCTTAACATTATGATCATAGGTACATTAAATCTAACTAATCTAAATACATTACAGGTACGATAAATCTTTAGAACAATCCTTTCATTGGGCTCTAAGAGGAATGTGAAAATCCTCAGATGCCCCTTGGGGGAGTTTATTCAAAATTGTGGATAAGCAAGCCTGTAATCTGGTGCTCATCCACCATTTTTCTGGTGAATTGCCTCAGGTAACAATGCCTGGCATGACAAAAATATTTTGCTTATGATTTGAAAGGAAAAACTTACTCTCGTCCTACTATAATGGCTCGGTCATACATCTGCCTTTTATAATAGTACGCAGCCAAGTAACCTTTAGCGTAGGTGTTCCCCAGAACTGCAGCGCTTGTTAAGTGGTGGTAGGCAAGTTGGAGGTTCTCTTCGGTTCCGATACCGTATAAATACATTACTCCTAAGGCGCCTGAAAGTACATGAACTTTCCTTAGCAGATATGTAACATGAAAATTTTACTCATGCAATGAGTTGTCGTAATATTATGCAAACTTGCATGCCATTTTTGTGGGAAAAGATACAATTGCTACCACTGAATTTTAACAAGGTGCTTGGGTGAAAAAAATTTTTTATTGAAACATTAAGTAAACAATAAGTAAGTATATAATTGGAAAAACATTACAAAACAAAAACAATCTTCAAAACGAATTTTTCCAAAGTTAAATAAAAATTATGTTAGATAACGAATAGCATTAAACTGCCAATTAACTAAATTTCCAAATGTTATTTGTTAATGCCAAATCTCTTTATATATCCAGTATATATTTCAGATTGATGATATTTTAATCCATGTTTTATAAAATATATATAATTTGAAAAATACTACAAAACAAAAACAAATTTCACAGCGGATGAAGTTGAATAAAAACTTTTGTATAAAAAAATGAATTAAGAAAAATAGCTAATGCAATTAAACTACCAATTAACTAAATTTTTAAATATTATTTATTAGTGCCAAATCTCTTTACATTTTCAATATTTCGCCAGATTGACGATATTTTAATCCAATACTTAATAAAATATACATAATTGAGAAAATACTACAAAACAAAAACATTTTCAAAACGAATGACGCTAAATAAAAATTTTGTATAAAAATATTACAAATCAGATAATAAATAACTATAAAACTACCAATTAACTAAATTTTTAAATGTTATTTGTTAGTGATAAATCTCTTTATATCGCCAACATTTCGCCATATTGGCGATATTTTAATTCCATGTCCAATAAACTGGAAAAATACTACAAAACAGAAACAAATTTCACAACCGATGAAGTCGAAAAAAAATTTTTCATAAAAAAATTACTAATTATATAACGAATAACAGTAAAACTACCAATTAACTAAATTTAAAGTTGTATATTTCTCTTTTAATGTGTATAATCGGCTGAATTTGTCATTTTTTTTACCATTTATCAAAAAGCTGCATGAAAGCATTTCTTTATTAATTCATTTCATAGTAACGATTTAGAATTCATAAAGATTTACCTTCTGAAATTAAACTTCCCGACTCTTGAGCTCTCTTGTGCCAATGAAAAGCTTTCTTTAAATTCGAAGCTTTTGGATCTGAATAGAACATTCCAAGTGCTGTTTGGCATTCCACACTTCCGTAGTAATGGAATCCTGTTTCGGGATTTTTTGTTAGTATGGCGCCACGAAGCCAATACCTGAAACATCAAAGTTAACTGGAGGATACATTTCAACTGATAATATTTTCCAATGCAGATTTAGTAGTACACGGATCAGTAACGTACAAAACAATACAGTAGTGTACTACTGCATACATTCACTAGGCCTTTCTACACAAACTTCATTTTAATTTGTAAAAAGTGGGATACTTTTCAATTGATAACATTTTTCAATACAGATTTAGTAATAAATTGATCTGTAACATACAAAATCACACAGCAATAGTTTGTAGTTAAAATGAAAAATATTCTAAATATATTCTCGAAAAATATTATAAAATATTATATAGTTTATAGTGTGCTACTGCGTAGATTGAATAGGCTTTTCTACATAAATATTATTTAATTTTTTTTTATAATGGAGGATACTTTTCAAGTGGTAGCATTTTTCAATACAGATTTAGTAATACACTGATCAGTAACATACAAAATCATATAGACAATAGTCTGTAGTGTGCTACTGTGAAGAATAAACAGCCATTTCTACAGAAAATTCTTTTATTATATAAAGTCAGGAAAATTTTCATAGAACAAATATGAAACTAAGAATGAATTTTAATATTAAAAAGATCAAACTACAAAAAATAATAACTTCCTCTTACTGACAAGGGTTTATATGTTTTGAAGGTTTATATGTTTTAGGATAATAAATTGTCAAATATCAACATGAGCGCAATAAATAATATGATATTTATAAGTGACTAGCTATTTACCCGGGTTTACTCGGGTAATTTGGTTTACCTACATTTTGTTAAACAAGAGACTGAATGTATAAAATTGAAATAATTTTGACACATATTTAAAATCCCAAAAAGCATTGCTTATTAATTATTAAAATTAATTAATAATTATTATAATTTATTAACTATTAAATCAATAATTAAAATAAAAAAAAACTAATGTAAAGCAAACGGTATCTTGGCATTTTTTGCCAACAAACTTTAAATGTCCCATTTAATCCCTTTCTACTATTCATAGAAGGTTGTGTGTATGTTGACTAATACTCGGTGTCTTGCAGTGCTGAACGGATATCCCATGAGTAGTCTACTCATGGATAGAAGGAAAGGGGGCAGCTCCTGTTGTGATGTAGCACCCGTAAGTAGAAGTCTGACTTGGCTCCGTATTGCCGAAGAAGTAGTGTTGTGCCTTCTGGAAAGACCTTTAGGAGGAACTACTCCGTATTTCCGTATCGTTTGGAAGATAGTATAGTTCCCTACTAGACTTAGATAAAAATATATTCTTCTAGAATATATTTTATATATTCTATCCTAAATATATTTTAAGGGCAATACTTATAGTTCTATCAGCGATTGTCTGGTAAGTAACATCTTTTTTTAAAAAACAGCAACAGACGAATCGATTACTTGGCAGCAGCAGTTTTGAAGGAAAAAAAGGTTCAATAATAATCTTTAGCATAAAGTTTATTAAGTTAAAGATTATATTAAAGGTTAAAAAAGGTTAAGTTAAAAAAAAAAGGATTAATTAAAGGTTATATTTATCACTGGAATTTTTTTCATCTAATTTTTCTTTTAATATTACATAATTTTAATTTTTTAATTTAATATAGATATATATATTATTTTATTTAATGTATTTTTAATTTAATGTTTCCATATAATGTAATTTTATTTTTTTAATTTGATGAGTATATATTATTTTATTTTATGTATTTTTAATTTAATGTTTCAATATAATGTGATTTTATTTTTTTAACTTAATGAGTATATATTATTTTACTTAATGTATTTCTAATTTAATGTTTTAATACTATTTTACTTAATGTATTTTTAACTTTTTTAATACACTGAAGTGACAAAAGTCATGGGATACCTCTTAATATCGTGTCGGCCCTCCTTTCGCCCGGCGAAGTGCAGCAACTCGACGTGGCATGGACTCAACAAGTCTTTGGAAGTCTTCTGCAGGAATATTGAGCCATGCTGTCTCGATAGACGTCCATAATTGTGAAAGCGTTGATGGTGCAGGATTTTGAGCACGAACAGACCTCTCGATGATGTCCCATAAATGCTTGATGGGATTCATGTCGGGCGATCTAGGTGGCCAGATCATTCGTTGGAATTGTCCAGAATGTTCTTCAAACCAATCGCGAACAGTTGTGGCCCGGTGACATGGCGCATTGTCATCCATAAAAATCCCATCGTTGTTTGGGTACATGAAGTCCATGAATGGCTGCAAGTGATCTCCAAGTAGCTGAACATAAGCATTTCCAGTCAATGTTCGGTCCAGTCGCACCAGAGGACCAAGTCCATGCCATGAAAAAACAGCCCACACCATTACGGAGCCACCACCAGCTTGAACAGTGCTTTGCTGACAGTTTGGGTCCATGGCTTAGTGGGGTCTGCGCGACACTCGAACCCTACCATCAGCTCTTACCAACTGAAATCGTGACTCATCGGACCAGACCACGGTTTACCATTCATCTAGGGACCAACCGATATGCTCACGTGCCCACGAGAGTCGCTGCAAGCGATGTCGTTCTGTCAGTAAAGGCACTCGAGTCGGTCTTCTGCTGGAATAGCCCAAGAAAGTCAAATTTCTCCGCACAGTTCTAACAGACAAGTCCCTTGTACGTCCCACATTGATTTCTGCGGTTATTTGACGCAGTGTTGCTTGTCTGTTAGAATTTACGACTCTTTGAGGACGTCGCCGGTCTCGGTCGTTAAGTGCACTGCTACTGCGACCACTGCGCTGTCCATGGTGGGATGTTATACCTGAAATTTCATACTCTCGGCACACTCTTGACACAGTGGATCTGGGAATGTTGAATTCCCTAACGATTTCCGAAATGGCATGACCCATGCGTCTAGCTCCAACTAACATTCCGCGTTCAAAGTCTGTTAATTCCCGTCGTGCGGTCATCATCACGTCAAAACCTCTTCACATGAATAACTTGAACAGAAATGAAAGCTCTGCGCATTTATACCTGTTCTACGCGATGCTACTGCCATCAGAAAATTTGCATATTGCTATCCCATGACTTTTGTCACTTCAGTGTATAATGTAATTTTATTTTTTTAATTTAATGTATATATATTATTTTATTTTATTTTTAATTTAATGCTTTAATATAATGTTTCAATATAATGTAATTTTATTTTTTTAATTTTAAGACGCATATAATATTTTATTTAATATATTTTTAATTTAATGTTTTGATGCAATGTAATTTTAATTTTTTTTATTTTATTAGAAATAGAAACTTTCGTTGTTTAATTAAAATCCCTCCGAAAATACCTTTTTCCTTTATTACACCGCTCTGTTTGAATCCTTGGCCGATTGCCAATTTTCCACGCAATCTAATGTCGAACCTTGCTTCAGTATTTTGGGTCACTAAACATTTTTTAGACAGTTGTCTTTGATGCCTTAAGGCAAGCGCAGCACCGACGTTACTCACTTAGCACTATCCAGGAAGTGCGTGTAGCTTGAAGATAAACTACTGACGCGGAGTAACAATACCTCCGAAACTCTCTACGATCCTGTTAGACTGAGACCTACGGTTCACAGTAGATTCCGAATCACTACAAACATTCATGGCACCACCGGGACTCGAATCCGAAACCTGTGATATCGAGCGCCAGAGCACTAGCCTCTAGAACCTCAGGTCCCTTTTAAAATTAAGGTTTATATATTATTTTTTTATGGATTTTTAATTAATTGTTTTACTATAATGCAATTTTATTTTTTAAATTTTATTAGGAAATGTTCGTTTGTTAAAAAAATTCATTGTGTCATTAAAATTCCTCCGAAAATACCTTTCTCCCCCTATTACTCCACTCTGCTTGAATTCGACCGACTTGGACGATCGCCAATTTTCCACTCAATCGGTGATCAAATTGCACTTCAGCATTTCGAGCTACTAAGCATATTCCATAAGGGAAAAAATATTTTCTCATACAAAACAAATTGGTGCCACAGACTTCAGGTTCGAATTCAGGCGGGAGCATGGATGTTTGTTAATAGTTCGGAATCCACTTTAAACTGTAGGTCCCGGTCTGTTTAGCCCTAGTGTGCACAAGATGACCGTAGAGCGACAAACCAAACCATACAAAAAAAAACATATTTTTTTAATTAAAAACAAAAAAAATATCCCAAGTATACCATTCCGATAGCTACATTCTCCAATAAACGGATGGACCTGAATGGGCGAGTGACTAGAGCTCTGACGCTCGGAACCACAGGTTTCGGGTGCGAGTCCCGGTGGTGCCGTGGATGTTTGTTAGTGGTTTGGAATCCACTTTAAACTGTAGGTCCCGGTCTGTTTAACCTAAAGTGTGCACAAGATGACCGTAGCGTGACAAATCACACCAATGAAAGGATACAAAAGAGATAAAATTTTGCCAGCAAATTGTGCCGAAACGCTTTCTTTATTAAACGTTATAGAAACCCATTAATCTTGAGCAATAACTGTGCTTAGACACAGAGAGATCTTTCCTTCGATCAATTGTATTCAACGGAAACGCATCCTGTTGGTAGGAAACATCACCGTCATACTCCTTCAAATATACAGCATTTCCTTCGACTTCTTCCGTTTTGCTTCCATTTTATCTCCCTATTTTTTGCCGAAATCACTGATAAAACGTAAGGTGAGGAAAGAACATCGAAAAAGATGAAAATGATTTGAAAATTCGGATGTTGAGGGAAAATATCGAAATTCTGTTGATGAAATTCTAAAAACGGTTATATTCTGAAGATCATCCTCCGACTATTAAGTGATTATCCTCCTTATTGAACTATCATTCTCCATAAAGAAGATACACCTTTACCACAAAATGGTGAGTGATTATTAAATATATTTAAATTCTATGTAATTTTTGGGATACGCAAAGCATTTTTAAATGCAGCTACATTTATTTAAAAATTGGTGGAAAAGTTTACAAATTTATACTTTTTATTTACAATATATTTTTAATAAGCTTTTATTATTATGTATGTATGTAACTGACTCTTTGGGCTCGATTTTGCCCTACTTTAAGCGATACGATTTAATTTAAACGTTGAAGACTTATCAAGGACAGACGACACTAAACTATTTTGATAAGTTTATTATCTCATCCTGATTAGGATCGCCAGGATGAGTGATTTTATTTTAACTTATGAAAAGCAATTTAACTCATGTGGAATTAAAGTACCTAAGACATTGAAACCTACGTGGGCAATGGCACAATGGATAAAGAGCCTGACTACGGATCAGAAGATTCTCTGTTCGAATCCTGGCTGGCTCGACATATTCCCATTTATCCTTTGTTTTACTCACAATTAAATTATTGTACGAACTATAGTTCCAGTCCACCGTACCGGGACCTCATTTAAATATTATAGTTTAAAAACACGCTTTTAGAGTAAATGAAACTAAAAAGTGAAAAATAATTGTTAACCTAAGAATAAAATGAACGAATAAATTATAACGATTGATATCGAACACCCCACGCTTTTAGAACAGTGACATTCATTTTCGTCAGTCATTTTATTCTTATGTTAACAATTATTTTTCACTTTTTAGTTTGATTCACTCTAAAAAGCGTGTTTTTTAGTGTTTTTAAACTATTAATTTATTTTTACAATGTATTCTTTACATATATACTTTTGTTATATTGAAAGTATGAAATTCCCAACATAATAAGATGCAACATAATAAATTGTGCCAATGAAGAAGATGATATATATATTTGCAAATCTAAATCTAAATTTAAATTGCAAGAAATAAACAGATTTCGTAAAATCATTATCTAAAATTTTTGATGTTTAAAAGAATGAATCTTTTCAGAATATCTTATTAAAATAAAAAACGATGAAGACCAATAAATAAAACGTTTGTTTAATATTCAGTCACTATTTGTTATGCCTTTAAAATAAATATATTTTCATACTTGTCAGATAATAGATATCCTTCACGGTTCTAATCAATTAAAAGATAAGCTTTTTATTTTCTAATGCAGCTAGCAATATAGAGACTATCTTTATGCTATAAGCAAGGATTGCATCTCTGTCACTCTTTTACGACTACTCAGAGGACGTGTGTGGTATGAAGATTTGCTACGGACGCTAGTAACACTACTCCCGCAACCCTCTACGATCCTATTAGACTGGGGGGTCTGATGGCCGAGTGGCTAGCACTGTGGCGCGGGGCACCACAGGTTTCGGTCTCGAGTCCCGGCGGTGCCATGAATGTTTGTAGTGTTTCGGAATCCACTTTAAACTGTAGGTCTCGGTCTGTTTAGCCTAAAGTGTGCAAAAGATGACCGTAGAGCGACAAACAAACCAAACCAAACCTATTAGACAGGGACCTACGGTTTAAAGTGGATTCCGAACCGCTACAAACATCCATGGCACCGCCGGGACTAGAACACGAAAACTGTGGCACTGAGCGCCAGAGTGCCAGTCACTCTGCTATCAGGCTACCTTCGTTTGAAAGTAAACTTGGACAACTCATAGGCTGATTGGCAATACTTGTGTACCGTATGGTACAGCTTATACAGTATAACCATATTGTATAAACAATGTAGTTATTGTTGTATTGATATTGATATTACAATACAGTATAGTTTATAAAATTATATTGTATAAACAATATAGTTGAGTGTAAAAACCATAATTATATATTGTAGTTCGATTGATGTTGCGAGAGATTTATACAAATTCCCAAAAGGTATACCAAGTCTAATCGTTTCTTAAGCGGCCAAGTGACTAGCATTCTGGCCTTTGGTATCGCTGTCTTCAGGTTCGAATCGTGGCGGTGGCATGGATGTTTGTGAGTGGTTCGGAATACACTTTAAACTCTAGGTCCTGGTCTGTTTAGCCCTCGTGTGCACAAGGTGATCGTAGGGAGACACCAAACCAAACCTCGTTTCTTAAAGTAGGGACTGTAGCAGAAGCTGCTAGAGAAATTAATTCGAATGGATTCCTTCTGCACTCTAGTTAAACATATTACGTCGAGCTGCGCTGTTATATAGTTATTTAGAAACTAGATTTAGTAAAAAAAAAAGGTTCACTTATACGATGATGATACACGTTATAATATTGTTTATAGAAACTAGGAGGTTCAACCTGTAATCGCGAAAACGTTTAGAAGCATTTTAAAAAGCTTAATGGGAGGTTTTTATGAGATTCCTCTTATAAATATGGCGCTATTATTCCTTGAAAATCTTTCCAGGAGACAATGAACTTCCTGTAATCTATCAGAAACTATGTTATTTGAAGGATAAGATCGCTAGTGCAAAATAATATAATATAATTTCGCCATTGTTAATCGTAAAGGCCCGTTCCCACCGAGGCGTGAAGTGTTGAAGATTCACGCAGCAGGCAAGAAAAATTTTCGATCCTTTCACAGCGAAACGTCAGAAATAGCTCTACGCCTAGTGAAGTTCCGCTTCGAGTTGAAAATTGGTCAACTCGAAGTGGTGGATGTCAAACCGATTTCAGGCTGAGTGGTGAGGTCAACGCTTCACGCTTAAACGCCTCACGCGGCTTGCCTCGGTGGGAACAAGCCTTTATGGCATATCCAATCAGAACTCTATACGTTATTACTTCAGCCAGTTCATCATCTTTGGGTACAATAATTCTATTGTAGTGGAGGTCTCGCATGTGAAACAAACCTATAGCCAAAATATCATAATCTTTATGACACTATCTTATTTGAAAGACAAGATCTCTGATGTAAAAGAACATAATACAATTTCGTCATTATTAATCGTTATGACATATCCAATCAGAAACAATTACTTCTCGGCCAGTTCATCATCTTTGGGTTCGACGATTCCCTTGTAGTGAAGCTCTCCCATGTGGAACAAGCCTATGGCTAAAATTATTAGGTTCAAATTCTTCTGATTAGGTTCAAATGTAATCGTGATAACTTATGCGAGCATTTTTAGAAGCTTAATGGGAGGTTTTATGGGATTCCTCTTAAAAATGCAACACTATTGCCCCTTGAAAGTCTTTCCAGGAGACAATTAACTTTCTCTAATCTTATATGAAGGACAAGATCTCTGATGTAAAAGAATACAATGCAATTTCGTCATTATTAATCGTTAAGATATATTTAAAGTAATTACTTCTCAGCCAGATCATCGTCTTTGGGCACGACAATTCCCTTGTAGTGGAGCTCTCCCATGTGGAACAAACCTATGGCCAAGAAACCTTCTTCTCCAGATCGAATATCATCGAGGCTCACCATTTTCTTCAGGTATGATACACCCCGAGGCTGGAAAGCAAATTAATGATTTGCTTTATAATGCATCGAAATTTTCATATCACTACTTAAATAAATGATTTATTAATACATATATCTATTGTTAAAATCATTTAATGATTTCTCTTTGATGTGGAATGTGGATATCTTAGAAACTATATTCATATAAACACTGACATTTTAGGGGAAACTAAATTAAACTCTAACCATGTTAATATCCTACATTGATTATTGCGTGAGTCTTTAATACCAGTAGTTCTCAAACTAGATCCGCATATTAATAAGGAAAGTGTAGTAGTTTCAGTGGCAAAAAAATAATTGAAATTTGTGATTGTTTCCACATCTCTTTTATGATTGTTGCCATGTCTCTTCTATTCCTTGGTGTTCTTTTCTGAATGATACTGATGATATAATTAAAAATGATGATAATAAAATAATTAAATAGTCGTTAATACTAGATTAAAGTTTACCCCATGTTAGTATCATACATTGTCTGATTATTATGTGAACCATTAATGCTAGGTGTTTTGAAACTAGATCAGCAGATTCCTAACAGACGCGCAGTGGTTTCGAAGAAAACTCGAAAAAAGAATAGTTGAAATTTTTGGTTGTTTCCACATCTCTTTTTTTATCTTAATGAATTGCTGCGACGTTTATACTATATTTAGTTAGGAATTATGCGATATTTTCTTTCCTGCATAATGCTGATTATTTTTATCTGTTGTATATAATGATCTGTTAAAATGATACTGGTTATAATGATCTGTTATCTTAATTAATAGATCTATTTACATACGTTTATGTGATATTTTAAAAGAGTCTGCGAGCCATCCAAAAAATTTTAAAAAGTACGCTATACAAGAAAACTCTTGAAAAGTTTGAGGAACACTGATTTATATGAAATTGCTATTTGCAATTGCAATGACCCTTACTCAAATTTTGTAATGTATGTGATCGAGTTCAAGTTTAACTTTTCTTTTGTTCCACAGTAACACTACCATACACTATATTTATTGACAATTTTATGATGGATAATACTATTTCAGTGGACTAACATTTATCCCTGTAACATTGGAAATATTGTCTTCTGAAAATATTTTCAGGGGAATAATTGCTCTTTAATTGTGTATCACCTCAGAGCATACTTGGAGAACTGTAAACTGAAGGATGAATCGAAGGAAAGACATACTGCAATTTTCTGCACACATCCTACTCATTTTTCAAATCAATGACAGTCGAACTGCCACATATCCAACTTACGCACGTTACTTAGCATTTACTATCGCTTGTAGCCCATCTGACCGGGCAAGTAACATTAAGAGTTAGCTGCATATCACATTAAAATGCCCCTTTTATGACGAAGTTTGATAAGTCACTTAGTGCATGAGGCCTAATAGGCAATATTTTAATAGCATTTTATTTTTAAGTTTTTATTTCATTCTTTCCAAGCAAAATTTAATATGTCTAAACACCAGCATTTCTATATGTGCCATCTTGATTCGTATTTAGATATAATACTGTGTCCAAAACGTACGATAAGTAGGCGACCCAATACTATTGCTCACTTCAAGATTGTCGCCAAACGAGTTCGGCTAATTTCTCACTTTGCCAATAAAATAAATCACAGACGTACTACTGTGTTCAAAAAGTAAGATCAATTTTCAATTTAAAATTTCCAGAGCTTATAGAATTTCAAATTTTTTTTTTTTTTAGGTTGCTGGCACTGTCCTTGACATCTCTGGTAAATTTGACGTCAAAATATTCATTAGTGTTTGAGTTACGCTTGGCTTTGTGAGACGCTAAAACTTATTCCGGCGATTTTTGGAATGTCTGAATTAATTGAGCAAGGAACATGCATTAAATTTTGTTTGCGGAAACGTATAGAATGTTGTAGAAGGCATTCGGTGAGCATTCCTGTATCGGAAAGAAATGTTTACAAGTGGTATAAACAGTTCAAAGAAGGCAGAGAATGCGTTGAAGACGAAGAGCTCTCTGGTCGACCATCAACCTCAACCTACGAAGCTCACGTCCAAAAAATTAAAGATTTGGTGCTTGCAAACCGTAGATTTACAATGAGAAACCTTGCTGATGTTGTTGGAATTTCAAAATTCTATTTTAAAAGATGTTTTAGGCCTCAAACCTTTCAAATCTTTATTGGTACCGAAAACACTGAATGCTCCAGTTCACACTGCATTGATTCTTCGTGATTTTTTCGCCAAAAATGAAACCCATATCATTCCACAACCACCGTATTCATCTAATTTAGCATTGTGCTACTTTCGCTATTCCCTAAACTCAAAAGAACACTCCGGAGACACCGGTTTGAGTCGATTGAAGAAACATTTCAAAAATCGCCGGAATCAGTTTTAGCATCTCATAAAGCCAAGCGTAACTCAAGCACTAATGAATATTTTGATGTAAAATTTCACACAGTTGTGAGGACAGTGCCAACAACCTAGGAAAAACAAATTGAAATACCATATGCCCGGGAAATTTAATTTGAATATGAATATAATATAAGTTGATCTTACTTTTTGGACACAGTAGTATAGTTAGTACGGATACGGATCCAATACGGATTGGATTTTATTAAGCAGTGGAATTTTACTTTTTTTAAGCTACCTTTTTTTAGCTCAACTTTCTAATATAATCATACATATTTATAGAAGTTGCCCAATACAGCATCTAAATATAATTGAAAGATGTTTTTCAAATTATTAATGCAATATTGATCACGATCGTCTTACTATTCCACATCATAACCATTGCTGAAACTTTTGATCGATCGAAGATGCTATGCCACGATCGTCTTACTATTACATAGCATAACCATTGCTGAAACTTTTGATCGTCCACAATAGTGGGCCATAGTTGCTTCAGAAGATGCTATGCCACGATCGTCTTACTATTACATAGCATAGCCATTGCTGAGACTTTTGATCGTCCACAATAGTGGGCCATAGTTGCTTCAGAAGATGCTATGCCACGATCGTCTTACTATTGCGTAGCATAACCATTGCTGAGACTTTTGATCGTCCACAATAGTGGGCCATAGTTGCTTCAGAAGATGCTACGATCGTCTTACTATTACATAGCATAGCCATTGCTGAGACTTTTGATCGTCCACAATAGTGGGCCATAGTTGCTTCAGAAGATGCTAGGCCACGATCGTCTTACATTGCGTAGCATAACCATTGCTGAGACTTTTGATCGTCCACAATAGTGGGCCATAGTTGCTTCAGAAGATGCTATGCCACGATCGTCTTACTATTACATAGCATAATCATTGCTGAAACATTTGATCGTCCACGGTAGTGGGCCACAGTTGCTTTAGAAGAGGATTTTAGGACTTACTATTACACGATCGTCTTACTATTCCATAAAATAACAATTGCTGAGACTTTTGATTTTCCACAACAGTGTGTCATAGTTGCTTTAGAAAAAGATATTATGGATTTGATAACAAATCGAACATTATTAAAACCACTTTAAGTGGTAAATTTCTAGGTGACTTTGCAATATTTTATATAATCGTCAACTTGTTGCCTTGTTTGTTGGCAACAAAACATAAGAGTTTGTTCTTCTTAAAAAAATCTTTCAGAAAACAATTCTCACTCCACTTCTTGATAAAAAAAAAGGATCAAGGTGATGTTTGAGGATCAAGAGTTAATTTGCAAGTGAATAAATGATATTTAAATATTTCACTTTCAAATAATTTCTACGAGATTTTTTCAGAATTGATGAGTCACATTAGGAAGAAAGTTCAAGAGCTGATAGTATATGGAATTCGTTTTAGTTCAGCTTGACTTTGGAAACCTTTTGAAGTTCAACTAATCTTAATAAGAAATGAATGCATTGTTAATTGTATTTTTATCGATTATTTAAAATAGCCGATAAAAATACAATAAAGACCTCTTTGTTCTTGTGATTTTAATGCGACAAAATATAAAATCGTCTAAATATCTTTGATAATATATGAATTTTTTGTTGTTTTATTATCAGGTAATTTGTAGATAGGCATATGCTGCAGATATCCCAATTTATGTATTTGATTCTGGTAATTTTTTTTCTAATGCAGCTGGCAAATATTTAGCATTACATAAGGGGCACATGTAGCTTGAAAATATGTTACGGACGCGAGTAACACTATCCCCGCAATGCTCTATGATCGTGTTATATCGCGACCTACGGTTTAAAGTGGATTATTCTGGTAATTTAAAATCAAAGTTTAATATTCGTCCTTTTTAAGGATAATTTAATAAACATGGAGATTTTATTTGATATAATAATTTAAAAATAAATCAGATTAGATCATGTGAAATCAATCTTACAAAAGCAAACTTTTTGTAATAGAACATTAACGTGCCAAAGGGTTTTAGAATATTGAAAAGGATAACTATTGTCATATGACCATCTAAATACAAAGTGCCCTATAATTAAAGACACATTGCAATATTAAGTATAAGATATAGAATCAAAATTTTTAATTAACTTTCAATATATAAAAAAAATGAATACATGAATTCTATCCTAGCTTGCGGCCTGACGGCCAATTGGCTAGATCTTGAGCCTTTGGTATCCCAAGCTTCAGGCTCGAACCCAGGCTGTGGCATGGATGTTTGTTAGAGGTTCGGAATCCACGTTAAACTGTAGGTTCCGGACTAATTAGCCTAAATTGTGCTCAAAATGACCGATAGTGCGACAGACCAAACCAATTAAATAAAAAATAATAGCGAGAAAAAATATTAATAGAAAAAAGATAAAAATTAATCAACTAGGCCGATATACAGGTTACCCATAAAATTTAATGTAGAAACAAAACACATCACAGCAATCTTAACAAATAAAAAAAAACCAAAGAATTCCAAATGATTTTCTTTTCTTGAAAAATCACATTTTCATCGTCTTTGCTTTCACCAAAAGGTCTTTTAGAGCATTGATAAGAATCATTGATAATGGACAAGGAATCTAAAAAACCGGGACAAAAAAGTGATCAAGGAAACGAAACACCCCGCTCCCCAAAACAGTACCATAATTTTCTGGGTAATAAAAAATAAAAAAACTATAGAATTCCAAACGATTTTATAAGCAAGCACGTTAAAAAAATTTAATAAAAAACACATGAAAAAATTTAAAACAAGTAATACAAAAAAAAATTTTTAAAGTCAATTCCTTTTTTTTTTTTTTTTTTTTTTTTTTTTTCCTCACTATGTTGCAAGAAGTCCTTTATAAATAATTTTCATTCATTTTTATAATTTTATTTGGCGCCATCTATTGGTAGATACAGGCAACTTAAATCTAAAAAAAACTAAAATTAATTAATTAAATTTAATTAATGAACTAATATTTGAAAAAACTGTATTAACATCAAGTGACATCCACTATAAGTTCAAAAAAAATGTATTTGAACTTGAGTGGATGAATAAAAAGTGTTTTAAGAACGATTGAAAATTTGAACAAGATATATATAGGGAGAGTGTGAGCTAATAGAAGGAATTAAAAAAAAAAGAACAGCAATCTCGAATTACAGCAAAATAATAAAAGCAAAAATAATAAAAGCAAATATAATAAAAGTAAAAATAATAAAAGCAAATACATACGACATACAAAAAAAATAATAAAAACAAATATATTAGGCTATATTTCAAATTTAATTAAAAACTTTTTGATCATTTAAAATTAAAATATATAGAATACATAAACAAGAATACTCAAAAACGATCGTTTCAAATTTCAAACGTAAAAAATTAAAACAATAATATCCAGAAAAGTAAGCTAAATTAAAATCAGACGATTTTTTATATTATTGCCAATTTGTAGTTACATTATTTTAAAAATTGAACAATATATATTAAATAAATAATAAAAATATTGGAAAATAAAATAAAAATAATTAATAATTAATTGAATAAATTAAAATCAGACGATTTTTTAAATTATTTCCAATTTGTAGCTACATTATTTTAAAAATTGAATAATATATATTAAAAGGATAATAAAAATAATTGATAAAAAAATAATAATAATTAATAAATAAATTAATAAAAATAATTAATAATTGGAATGAATAAAATAATTAATAATCATTAATTAATTAATAATTAGTTATGAGAAAAAAGATATTATTAACTAATTATTAATAAATTAATGATGAGCAAATGAGAAGAAAGAGCAGCGTGAATATATGAATATTTCTCCCATATAAAACTAAAATTAATTAATTAAATTGAATTAATGAATTAATATTCGAAAAAACTGTATTAACATCCAGTGTCATCCACTACAAGTTCAAAAAAATTTATTTGAGCTTGAGTGGATGAATAAAATGTATTTTATGAACGATTGAAAATTTGAACAAGATATATATAGGGAGAGTGTGAGCTAATAGAAGGTATTTAAAAATAAGAAACCAATACGAAACATTGAAAGTGATCCAGGGCATTGCTGATCCACTCTTCCCAAAGCAATACCCATATACACTCAAGAGCCAAAACATTATGACCACTCCTACATTTTGCAATGAACTCCAGACGTGCACGTTCAGGCGGAAGTGGTATTTAGCTGCTGCTGGAGAGTCTGAAGAATCATTCTTTCACTTACTTCTGTGTGTGATGGGAAAGGCTGCAGATCTAAGCGACTTTGATAGAGGGCAGATTGTAATGGCTCGAAGTCTCGGAACAAGTATTTCCGAAACTGCACGACTCGTATTGTTCGCGATCTAAGTACTTATACAAAGTGCATGAATGACGGTAAAACCAGCAATAGACGGTGTGGACGTCGACACGCTGAAAAGGTCGTCGGAGAGGTCTCGCATGGTGAAGCAAAACCGGAGCCAGACAGTGGCTCAGCTGACAGCCCAATACAATGCAGGGCCATGTAGAATAGTATCGGAGCACACTGTTCAGCGGACACTGTTGGATATGGGGCTACGCAGCAAACGTCCCACTCGTGTGCCTTTGCTGACCAAGCATCATCGCCAACTGCTCCTGCGCTGAGCCCGGGAACATTGTGACTGGTCCATGGATCAGTGGGAGAGAGTTGCCTGGCCAGATAAATCACGGTTTGTCATTCATCACGCCGATGGGCGTGTCAGGATACGCCGTCTTCCAGGCGAACAGTTGTTCCCTCAATGTACAGTAGGTCATACACAGGCCGGTGGTGGCGGTATTATGCTTTGGGGATGTTCTCTTTGGGCGTCTCTGGGACCCGTGGTTGTGGTAGAGCAGACCATGAATGCTACAGGGTATCTGAACATCATTGCGGACCAGTTGCACCCTTACATGGCCTCTGTTTTTCCAGCTGGAAATGGAATGTTCCAGCAGGACAACTCCCCTTGTCACAAGGCTAAAATTGTGTTGGAGTGGTTCCAGAAACATGATGCTGAATTCCAGTTAATATCCTGGCCGCCTAACTCACCGGATCACAATCCGATAGAACGCATTTGGGATGTCCTGGGACGGCAGATCAGAGTTCAAAGACAACCAATTCGCAATATCTCGGATTTGCGTGACCGTTGCTTAAACATCTGGTACAATTTGACTCTGGCCATCTACCAAGGACTTGTGGCATCCATGCCAAGGCGGGTTGAAGCTGTGTTGCGCCAAAGGTGGACCAACTCGTTATTCACAGGTGGTCATAATGTTTTGGCTCTTGAGTGTATTTATGAATAAAAATTAATAAACCAATAAGAAACGTTGAAAGTGATCCTGGGCATAGCTGACCCCTCTTCCGAAAACAATACCCATATATTTTATAGGAAATATTTTATTGTTGTTGTTAATAGATAGATTTATTTGTAGTCTATTAATGTTTTGAATTACTTGCAGAAAGTAAAGCAAAAAAGTTAAAAGTATTCTTATTATTTCATAAATAAAATTTGTTTCTAAAAAGATCAAATTTTCATTGCTTTTAACACTTCTGATATTAAGATGAGCTGAAAATACTAAGTACTGCAGTTTTTTTTAACAACATATAAATCTAATTCATTTATTTAAAATATTGAAATATATCGTATATTTCAAATTTTGAAACGACAAATGAAGTAAAACAAACACAAATTTATGCCTGAGCTAAACTTATCTTAAACTGAAACCTAAATTAAAAAACTGATTGCGTTATCTTTAACCGGATATCTTTTTTTATTGTTCAGAAAATGTTTTTTTGTTGAATAATCTGTGAGATTCTACGACTTATCAAAAATGGACCTCACAATGTTAACGGCATGGTGATGATAAAAAGGCACTGACATTTCCTTCTATCCTCACTTTGGTAAGGTTTAGACTTGGTAAAACTTTAAATAAAATAAAATTATAGAGTCTTTAGCAAATATTAATCATGGCTGATGATGGAGGCAGCAAGATACCAGATTTTAAATTTACCTGGATCATTGAAAACTTCAGCTACTGTTTACCATGGATGAAATTGAAAAGCCCTACATTTACAGTGCACACTATGGAGGGTAACAGAATGGCATCTACTTCTGAGTTTCAAGGTTAATTCAGATCCGATTTATATAACATTTGAGATCTGTAGAGAAGATGATGGCAAATCAACTGTGATAGACACAGAATTCGAATTATCTTTCTTGGACAGAAATGGTTCCCCATTGGTGAAACAGTGGAATAAATCTTTGTTTGGACCCAAAGATATTCTCGGATTCAGTAAGTTCTTGGAACTCAAGGATGTTCTAGTAAAGAAGAAGAATGATTTCTTGGAAGAAGGCACATTGACAGCTTGTTGTAACATGTCAAGAATAGCAACTGAAATCAGAGGGACTAGTACTTGCTTAGGACGCTCAAGATTGGGGATGGAACATATGTCTCATCAATGGATAATTAAAGAATTTAAGACTCTAAATCTAGGAGTGGAAAAGACTTTATTAATCCAGACAACTTCAAAGCAAGTACCATCATTATCAATGTCTCTTTTCCTAGATGGTGGACAAATACAAATCGAAATTACTCAAGATGAGGATTGTGCAAGTAATATGTGCTATTGTAAAATATCTTTGATTGATATAGAGAAAAATGCTCCTTTTTCTACGCAAGACCAGCATTGGTTCTGTTCGTATAAGAAGAAAAAAGATGTATGGCGATTCCCAATATTTCTGTCGAAAAACAAACTTATGGCTAATAAAGCATTATATTTACCAAATGATTCCTTAACACTAAGATTCGAATGGAATATAGAGAGTGGAATAGCCTCTAGCCAAATTGAGAGCTACGAATATATTGCGGGTTCAACAGTGCAATCCATCTTGGCCACAGTAAATCCGATTGATTATGACAGTGAAAAATTATCATCCACTTCTTGTAAGAGCACATACCGGAGTGAAAAGCACATCAACTGATAATACAGAAAACGTAATCACCAATCAAGGTATGTGTGGGGCAACAAGTGAAATGCACAATCTATCAGACAATTGAAAAGAATATATGAAAGTGAGAAGTCAATGTGAACTTGAATCGAATGTTCACTAATTCTTCAAATTCCATTCAACTTCGAATCAAAAATCAAGATGTGTGGGGGGCAACAAATGAAATGCACAATCTATCAGACCATTGAAAAGAATATGTGAAAGTGAGAAGTCAATGTGAACTTGAATCGAATGTTCACCAATTCTTCAAATTCTATTCAACTTCGAATCAAAAATCAAGATATGTGTGGGACAACAAGTGAAATGCACAATCTATCAGACCGTTGAAAAGAATATGTGAAAGTGAGAAGTCAAGGTGAACTTGAATCGAATGTTCACCAATTCTTCAAATTCTATTCAACTTCGAATCAAAAATCAAGATATGTGTGGGACAACAAGTGAAATGCACAATCTATCAAACCATTGAAAAGAATATGTGAAAGTGAGAAGTCAATGTGAACTGAGATGTGAATGGATTATAGATAGTGGAATAGCCTCTAGCCAAATTGACAGCTACGAATTACGGTGCTAACGTATTAACGCCATCACAGCTACAGATTTGGCGGTTTTTAAGTGGCGCCAATCTAACTTAAAATTTTTGTGACAAATCATAAAATATATAAAACACTTTATTTAAAATCAAAACACTTTCAAAATTCAAAATACTTTATTTAAAAACAAAATAGTCAATCGGATTTTGATGGGAAAATGGGCCGATATAGAGTTTAACATAGATTCAAAACAGTCTCTATTTTGACGCGTTGGCAGCTCTTTATTGGCGCATTAGCGCAACTTCTGCTGCGGTGGCGTTAATACTTAAGTACCGAATATACTTTGTGTACAACAGCCCAATCCATCATGACTACAGTGAATCCGATTGACTATAGTGAAAAATTATCATCCATTTCTTGTAGCACTGCAAACAGAAGTAAAGAAAACACATCAACTAATAAAACAGAAAACGTAATGACCGATCAAAATATGAATGTGACAATCTATCAAAACATGAAAAGAATATGGGAAAAAGAGGAAATCAATGTGAATTGAGATGCAAATGGAATATAGATAGTGGAATAGTCTGTAGCCAATGTCCGTTTTATCTTTTTGCATTAATCTATTCAAATTTCCTTATATTTATTTACAATATTAGTATTGCAATTTTTTTTCAAAATCAGTACAAAATGATGCGTTTAAATAGTTTTGCTTCTTCTTTATCTAGTGTAAGTAAATTTTAATTAATATTTATACAAACTTTTGCTATTTAAATAATAATTGAATTGCAGTTTAATGATAAAGGTGAGATTGCTTATAATAAATCATAATATATAATTCATTATACCAATAGATTTTTAATTATATAATAGAATACAACTTATTTTTTTATAAAATGTTAATTCTGAAATTATTTAAATAATATATTATGATTTTCATATGAAATAAATAATTCTATGAAATGAATGGTATGATGATTATGAATTACGAAGATATGCTATTTGTACGTATAATTAAATGTAAAATATGTAATATTTTCTTTTCAAATTTTTCGTTGTGTATTTTAATCTATGTTTTTAACTATTTTAATCTATGTTGAATTTTGTAGAGATCAAAAATATAAAATCTATATTTAATTAGTTTTTATTGGATGTACTATATATATACTAGTATATACTAATATGTATGAACTAGGTAATTCTAACTTTAGTTACAGTTGCCTATTAAATAAATTCTAACACTAATAAAATAATAAAAATTACTTTAAAAGTGATTTTACAAGAATTTTTTTAATATCTTAATACTTTAATATATTAAAAAATATATGTATAATGCCACCACATATTCAACTTTATAAAAGAACTTGAGAAAGTTTATGGATTTAAAATAACAATCGTATAAAATGATGTATTTAGAGTATTTTTTTGACTTATTGTGTTTATTAAGACTGATATGTACCTTAAATTATTGTTAAGACTTTAAAAAATTATTTCAATTACATATTTTAAATTAATATATTTTGTTTTTTTGGTAAAAATTTGATTATTTGTTACTGCGTAGACCGAGTATTAATTTGATGTAAACTTTTTAGAATAGAAATTTAACCGTAACAAAAATTACCTTCTCAATTGTATTTTCTTCGAAGGCCTGATATGTACCTTAAATTATTATTAAAAGAATAAAAATTATTTCAATTACATATTTTAAAGGAATATAATTTTTTTTGGTAAAAATGTGGTTATTTGTTACTTGTGTATGCTGAGTATTAATTTAAAGTAAGCTTTTAACATATAAAGTTTAGCTGTAACAAAAATTAACTTCTCAAAAGTATTTTCTTCTAATTCTTGATATGTACATTAAATTTTTGTTTAATACATTAAAAATTATTTCAATTATATATTTTAAATGGATGAATTTTGTTTTTTGTAAAAATTTGATTATATGTTACTGTGTATGAGTATTAATTTGAAGCAAACTTTTAGAATAGAAGTTTAACAGCTTCTGTATGTAAACTCATAAAACACCCAAACCGTTTTGGACATTAAGAAGACCACTTCGATAAGCAGTGTTGGTCGCTGTGCCACCAACACTAGTAGGTATTATTAAATGGATTTAATAAAAATATAATGTTTTATTTCAGTAAATTAGATAATAATTAAACATAAAAATGACATTTCCATATTAACTAAGGCTTCATTTCAAAGTCGCTGTGACATCAACACTACTTATCAAGTCTACTTATCTTATGTATCGCTGTTATGAACAAAAACACCCATGTGTGATAGTTGAGGTTCGCATCCTCCCTAAATTCTATGGATTAAAATTTTAGTCTGCAAATTAAAGTTTAGTAGATTTTCCTACAGTTTTTTTCTCCAATATAAGTAACTTTAGTTTTTATGACTATCACAGTATAGATTCAGGTTTCATACAAATTAATGAATAACTGTACTGCAGATTGTAAAAATTGTGCATCACTTTTGAAAAAGATCTATTCATACAAACTATAGTAAGCTAAAGTAATATCTTTTCTATTAAACATTAAAAAATGAATAGGTAAAATTATTTACATTGTTTACTTGTAATACTTGTTTTCCTATAAATATAATAATGATAATGTTAAATAAAATAATAATGTTCTTTTATAAAATAATGATAATGTTAAATAATGTCTTCTATAAAATAATAATGCTACATTTAATACTTGTTTTCCTATAAAATACTTTTATAAGTGGGTATTATGAAATGGATTTAGTAAAACTACAATGTTTTATTTAAATACACTTTATAATAATTAAATATAAAAGTGATGTTTCCATATTAACTAAGGGTTAATTTCAAAGTTATCTTTTGAAAGAAAAATTATTAGTTATATGGATATATTGTTAAGAATTATATCTAAAAAAAGTAAAAAGTAAATTTTTTGATAATTTTAAAGGAAACAATTAATCAATCAATCTACTACTAGATAATTAGATTAATCTACTCAATCAATAGACTATCTCAATATAGACTCAATCAATAGACTATCTCAATATAGACTCAATCAATAGACTAGATCAATCTACTCAATCAATTAGATCAATATACTACTAGATAGTTAGATCAGATAAAAATGACATTTCCATATTAACTAAGGGTTAATTTCAAAGTTATCTTTTGGAAAGAAAAATTATTAGTTATATGGATATATTGTTAAGAATTATGTTCAAAAAGAATAAAAAGTAAATTTTTGATAATTTTAAAAGAAAGTATTCAATCTTTAACATATTGGTAGATAATTAGAATGTCATTTTACCATGTCCTCCACAGTCCCAATGCCTTCGAAGTACATGTAGGCCAAGTAAAGCATAGCTCGAGCTTCACAATCTTCGTATTTAAACAGTAGAGGTAAAGCTTTTGAATAATTTCCCTACAGAAAATGAGACTCTCAATAAATAGTTAGTATAATTATCATGAATTGCCTTAAATATTAAGATATATATACATGAGAATTACCTTTAAAATACAGACACTTAATGAAGGCATGAAAGAAATGTGATGGCAAAGTTTTGTTGCTGATTCACATAATAGAAATAAATAGCAAATTTTTACTTGAATCCAAATCTTTTTTATAACATTATTTGTAAAATAAAATATACTCAAGAAATATATGTTTTAATTAAAATTTTTTAATATAATAATTATTATTAATATAGTTAGTCTCTTGGAAAGTATTCAGGCGATATTCCAATTTCTTCCAGCGTATCCGTTGTGTTGTTGTTTCTTATCCCTCTTAGTAGACGTCTAGACCAAACCAAGAACCCGTATGGACTCATGGTTGATGGGAGAAGGGGCAGTTTTTATTCTGATGGAGCACCCGTAGGTAGAAATCTGACTTGGCTCCGTGACGCCCTAGAGTTATATTAGATCGGGACCTGCGGTTTAAAGTGGATTTCGTACCACTACAAACTACCGCTAGGAATTGAACCCGAAACATGAGGCACCGAGAGCCAGAGCGTTGGCCAGTTGGCCATTTAGTCCCGTATGAATTCCTTTATGAATATAACAACTAATGAGCTTCAAATTGAGAAATGTCCACCTTGAGAAGCCTGCATTACATCGGCTTTAAATTTTCATATTTGAGATTTCTTACATTATGGTATTTTATGATCGAGACACATCACAAATAAAATGTGATGTGTTGATCATCAAATACCGTTCATACCATTAAATACGGCTTTGCACGTCGAATGTAGAACACTAGCGCAGCACACCTTTCGAAACCAAAACCAAAAGCATGCGTGTTGCCAAATGGGTAAAATCGCAGAATAGGGGCGGTTAGGATTTGGCGTTAAAAATATGCGCCGGTAGCCAAAGTGCGCCGGTTTCGACAAAGCGCAAAGGTTGTGATTGTAAGTGTAGTGAATTTCAAACAATACAAGAAATCAGGGTTACCTCTTTTGGCAATTATTGCCCAGATGGTGTCATAAAAAGTTGCCAAATCCCTTCGGCCCCTAGTTTGCGATTTGGCCCCCAAATGCTCTTGTATAGCTTATAATAAATCATCAGAGTGCGTAGTAAGTAGAGAGAGCATGATCGCGACTGCGAAGATTTATTACTCACTACAACATTATTCACTCATTATAACGCATTCGTATATAAACCTATTATGTTTATCTTCACAAATAACGTTTTCATAATCTTTTTTTCGTTTTTCATTTTTTTAATCATGATTTTAATTTTAAAAATAATTAATAAAATTAGTGACAAGAACTCACAATAAGTTAATAAACTATCTAGAACTTGAGTTCTTTTTAGGACGTTATAAAAAATCTAGAAATGATTTTTCTCACCTCCATAAAATATTTTTCCGCAGTCGTCACAGTTTTCCATGATTTTTTTGACCGTTTCGGAGTTTTTTCAGTTGATTTCAGTTCTATATTTTTGCGTTTAGAAGACATATCACTGAAAAATTCGAAAATAATATTTTAAACAAGCATACAAAATTATTACACAGCGAATTATTATTAAACATGCAGCAAAATCATTACACAGCATTTCTAGGAATCTTTCAGTTACCTAATGTACAGTAACGTCTCGTCCTATAATAAAACTTTAACGATTTCAAGATGAAGGCTACTTTCAGGTTCATGGGAAAAATTTAATTTTTATTTACAAGCATTATATATATAATACAGAACTCTATTTACACAGAAATGAAATTTAAAGATTTCAATTTGATTCACAAGTGCAGTTCACTCCAAAGAGAGAGAGTTTTCAAAGTTCTACAGTCTACGACGAATTTAAAATAGATAGTCTGATAACAGTGATACATAAAACCACAAGGGGCTCACTTTGGAAACAGACGGAATCTCCGGCCTGTTCAATCACTTCACAGAAACAGAGAAAAATAACACTGATCGACTTGTCACAGAACTCTCTACTTCCTTCTCCAAAATCCTCTCTTTAAGAAAATTTGTCAAGAGGGGAGGGGGGTTCAGCTTCCCTCACTTCTCATTGAAGTAGACATTTTCTCAGCCATGGTCTGTCAACCATCACAATGCAATAAATCATGGTGGAGTCCATATTTCATCTGCAATTGTTTCGATCTGTGAAGGGTCGCGCAGACAATCGCTAATTTCATGAGGTCTCATTATCCATGACACCGATTATCTGCTATCAGATTTGAGTGACAAGTTATTTTCATTAATACAAAACAATTTCATGTAATGGTGCTATACAATCCAACATGGCCTATATAATTTAATTCACGTTCCAGAATCCGGGATAAGTACACTTGCTCTAAAATTTAAAATTTTCAAGAATTTTTGTTCATTTTTTAACATTTAACGTCCTAAAAATTCCAGCACTATTGTTTGTTTTTATTCAAATTCTGCTTTGCGAAATAGAGCAAATGTGATAGGCTTTTATATGTGATATGTTTCTTTACTTAGAATTGCAGCCGTTATTTCGCGCGTTTTGCAAAAAACTTTATTGGCGCCAAATCTCAACGGCCCCTGTTCTAAGATTTTACCGCTCATTGTATTCTACAGAGTACTCAGTCTCGTAAATCGAATCTTTATTTACTAGTTCCTTATTCTTTGATCATCCATTCTATTAGCGCTGTATCATTGTGGAGTCTCTGCGAGACCATTTGCAATATCCACTAGCGTGCAGAGCCATCTATCGGGTCTGAGACGATTTTCCAACCAAGCATTGCTGTGTAATTCACAGTCGTTTATAAATTTCTAGACCTTGCTCTGAAATATACATGAAATACTGAACAAATTTTCTCCATTGTTCGGATACAATATAATCCAGACCTTTGTGTAAAATCGCAAAAAAGGAGACATTGAGATTTGGCTTCAAAAAATCTTTTCGCCAAAGAGCACTGAGAAAAGGGTTGCTATTGTAAGTGAAGTGAATTGCAAACAGTATAAGAAACCCGGATTATCACAATCAGCTACTAATAACGTAGCTGGCTCTCACAAATAGTCGCCAAAACCCAACGGCCCCTATTGTGGAATTTGGCAAAAAAAAAAAAAAAAAAAAAACATCACTGAATACTTTCTAAATTTCATCATTGTTTTGTCCCATCCATAAAACAAATAGCTTTAATATTCAATTAAAAATTAATTTCCTTACCTCTAAAAATTGTAACCATCATAAAGAAGAAACTAGGTATAAGTTTATAAAGTTTTAGATTACAAATAATTTCTATTCGTTTAAAACTGCAAATAATTTTTTTTTAATAATTGGTAATTTAGCTACAGCCACAAAATGATTATATATAAAAAAAAGTTTAACTTACACTAGCACCAGCGTAATATTTCGTTGTTAATTATTTAAAAAATAAAAACATCATAAGTTTTGCTGCCATTTCATAAGACTTTTAACATTACATAAATAAGGCACATGAATAAATCTCATAAGAGCTTAAATCTCTCTCTCGTGTATAACTAATATTTATAATTTTTTTATAAATCAGATGGACATAAAACTTTTGAATAAGAAAATTTGTATGAAAGCAATATACAAACTCAAAGTTTATTTGTATAATTGCAAACAATAAATAAACAAATAACTTAATTAGTTAAGGAAAGTGTTTGCTTAAAATTTATATTTTTATATTATCATGCCTAATAACATAACATTTAAAAAAGACAGACAACATTATTGATATTCAAATAACCTTTATAAAGCAATTTTTAACGTACTCGTCAAATGTAAAATAGATTATTTAATTTTGTGGTTGTTGGTTTTGTTGGTTGTGTTTTGTGGTTTTTGTTTGTAATATATTTAAGAATATGTTAAAAAATGCATTTTTTTTTTTTTTTTTTTTTTTCAGGGGGTCCCTAAGTTATACGTATAAGTATAGATAGAGATCAGAATCAAATGGAAATAAATTAGCAGGAAGTGAATATATGATACTGTGCTCGAAGGCTTAGATTGACAAGTGCGAGTTCCGCATTAAAGTTATTGATTGTATGGTCAACATGCATCATTTCACCAAAGCTAAGTTGGCTGATGTTCATTTTGCGTATGATTAGAATAACGGGAATAGATACCCCATTGTACATTTTTGAATATCATTCAAAAACTCATTTTCACGTTACAGATCACACAGTAGGATGTATTTTTTTTTTCTGTTAATAGGTTAGCAATACTTTTTTTTATTAATTGATAGTTTTTATGATTAATTTTTTATTTTTAAAACACATCGCTTGTTTAACTTTTTTGGTCGTGAAAAACGTTGTTCTAAACGCTATATTAATAACATTATACTAAATAAACACTAAAAAAATATTAAGCAAAAAGAAAAAAACCAACACACATAATATAATCGTTTGGACATATATGTAGTTTACCCATAAAAGAACCCATAATAAGAACAGAGCTCATAACAGCAATAATCTTAAAAATAAAGAACAACTATAGAGTTCCAAACGATTTTCGTTTTTTGAAAAATCTCGTTTTCACTTTGAAATAAAATCGTCTTTGTCAAACGATCTTTTAGAACAATTTTGTATTATTTAATTAAATAATTGTTAGCGCATAGAAACTTAAATAAATGTATAAATATGCTCGTGAAAAAGATTTAAATAACTTTATAAATAAATCTCGTGCAAAAAAAATTAAAATATTTTATATAAAAAAGCTGGTAAAGGAGACTTAAATTAACAAATAAAATAGTTCGTAAAAGAAACTTAAAATAATAAGCCAATAAGAAACGTTGAAAGTGGTCAAGGAAACAAAAATTTGATCAATTACCCAAAAAACGTGATCAAAGAAACTAAAACCCCACCACCCAAAACAATACCCATAATTTTTTGGTTAACAAAACAATGCAAAAATAGTCAAGCTTGGCGTTTTTGGCGACAACTTTTTGCCAAATTTGATGAATAATTATTACAATTTATCATCTTTTCATTTTTCATTTCTCTCTATAGGTTACTCATAACTAATTCCATTCATTTTTTCAAATGGTTAATTAAAATATATATTTCATATTAAAATACGATTTTTTTTATAAATTTAATCAAATATTTTTATTACTTATTTTTTTAATATTAATATATACATAAAAATAATATATTAAATTTAATATACAATTTTATAAATAAAGCTCTGTAAGTTATAATTTAATTTTATGTATTATTATTTTTATGTGCTACTAATTTATGTGTACTATTATTAGCTATTTACCACTACACGTTTTTTTAAACTATCACTGCAAATGCGAAAATTACTTTAGCTGTTTTGTTGCTTAAAGTTCAAAAAAGTTTATTTTACTGTCAGCAGTTTATATCAGCTGTCAAAGGATTGTGACGTATAAAACATCTTGCATAACATCTGCCAACTTTCAAGAAGAAGATTTAAAACGTATTACCATTGAAAAAACTAATAAAAATTATTCGTTTCTTTATTGCTGCAATCTTGGCAAAATAACGTCAGTTAAATAAATAAATCCCGTGGTATGTAAATTTATTGTATTGATAAATTTATTTGCAACAAAACTGCTGATCTAACACGTGTGGCTTAACAATACTTAACTTTTTTTTTAATTTTTTTTTTTTATTTTAGAAAAAGATGTTTAATTTGGAAGAAAGGTAAAAATTAAAAGTGTTTTATTAAATGTATGCTCCATCGATAGTCACACTATTTTTCCATCTCTTTGGACATTTGATCATGGTTTGATATATTTGATATATATTGATATACATTTTGATACATTTGATATATACATATATATATATATATTTGATATTTGATTACATTTGATCATCACATTTGACATGTCATCCCAGAAAAACCATGCATTTCCTGAGGTGCCCCAATCATGAAGCCACTCTTCGATATCTTCGTAATTATTGAAGTATTTTGTTGCAGTTTTCCCACGAGAAGAGTTTGCAGCCTTCCGTTCTCAGGAGAGAGGAATATATATTCTTTAACAACTACATAATAACAACCTATCTCTCAAATTTGACAGCAGTCAAGCAATGTTGTGGATAGTTATAATACATGCAATTAGTGTTTTGCACTAATGAGAACAACCTGTCACTCAAATCTGATAGCAGATGTTCGGTATCATGGATAATGAGACCTCATGATATTAGCAAATGTCTGTGTGACCTTAAAAGGTCGAAACAATTACAGAGGGAATAACGACTACGCCATGAGTTGTTGCATAGTGATTGGGATTGACCATGGGCTGAGGAAGTGTCTACTTCAATGAGAAGTGACCCCTCCTTCCCTCTTGACGGATTTTCTTTTTACAGAAGAAAGAGAGTTCATATTTTGCTACTTTTTTTTCAAAAGTGTCAATACAAAACAATAAATAAATTATAACGATAAATTAATTATTCAAAATTATATTAATCTTTTGTTTCTTCACCAATGATTTTTCATTTTACATGATTTATTTAAGCAATGAATTAAATTTTGATTCTAATTTTTACTAACAAACAGTTTATTTTAATATTACTTTATGAAATAGAAGCATTTAATTTATTACCTGATTATTAAAAGAACACTCTAAATGTTAAATCGAGAAAAAAAGAAGATTATATAAAAGATAATAATTTTCCTCTATGAGTAGTTTCAATAGTCATATAACACTTTAAAAGAATCGGGGTTTTTTTCAGGTCATGTCGAAAAAGAATTCTATGTTAAAATATTCCACTCCTTAATTGAATTCAATTTAATTCTAGATAAATCTTTACCACCTTAATTTAAATACAGAAAATAATTCAAGAAATTACTTTCAAAGTGTTTTAACAGTTTTTTTCTAATATTTTATTAAAGATTCTTACGATTACTTTTTGAAATAAGAACATTTAGTATTTTGCTTGAGTATTTAAAGCACACTCTAAATGTTAAATGGAGGAAAAAATTATATAAAAGGCAATAATTTCCCTCTATGAATATTTTCAATAATCATACGACACTTTAAAATAATCACCTTTTACTTTTAGGTCGTGTCGAAAAAGAATTCTTTGTTAAAATATTCCACTTGAATTTTTACATAGAACTTTTACATTTTTACTTGAATTTAATTTAATTTTTGATAAATCTTCCCAGCTTTAGTTTAAATACAGAAGATTGTACAAGAAATTATTTAATAACTTGTTTAATAATTTTTACAAATATTTTATTAAGGATTCTTACGCTTACTTAAAACAACTCATTACACTATGAGTAATCATATGACACTTTAAAATAACCGCCTTTTTCTTTTAGAACAAGTCGAAAATGAATTCTATGTTAAAATATTTCACTCTTTACTTTAATTTTATCCAATTCTGGATAAATCTTCCTCACGTTAATTTAAATATAGCAGATAATGCAAGAAATTATTTTAAAAAGTTGCTTACTAATTTTTCCTAATATTTTATTAAGGATTCTTACGATTACTTAAAACAACTCATTGGACTATGAGTAAGCATATGACACTTTAAAATAGTCGCCTTTTTCTATTAGGTCATGCCGAAAAAGAATTCTACGTTAAAATATTTTGCTCCTTACATGAATTTTATTTAATTCTGGTTTATTCTTCCCCACATTAATTTAAATACAAAAGATTATACAAGAAATTATTTAAGACATTGTTTAATAATTTTTCCAAAAATTTTATTAAATTAAATTAAATTTAAATTAATTTTATTAATTAATATTTGAAACAACTCATTCCAGCGTCGTTACTCTTTACACCCACCTTTGAAAAATTCCGGCAGTTCCTTCGACGCTACCCAGAGGGCACTACCATCGGCCACTTGTTAAGCGCAAGTGCACTATGTTCTACGAAGCGGAGCTTTGCCGTGAAAGCCAAGATAAAGGGGCGTCTGCATAACATTGTCCGTACATCTTTTTTTAACAAAAAAGGCCATAAATTTATGCAGGAATTCTGCTAGAAGAAAATTAGAATCGAATTCGACGAGGTTCTTTACGTTTAAGTTTTTCACTTTTATTTAATTTGTCTTAAAGAAACTCTAACAGGTTGTAATTGTTGAGCCCTTTTTTTTTCTTTTGATTTTCTTTATAAAAATATTTCGTCTTTATTTTTACTAAAGTTTCCAAGGCATCACAGAGATAGGTAAGAATTATTTTATTCTTTAATTATGGGTTTAGAATCTATTTTTTAAGGTTCTTTATAAAGGTTTAACCAATAATTAGTTTCTTAATAAAAATTACTTAATGAAAATTAATATCTTTATCTTAACTCAAATGATTTGTTAAAAATGTGAAAAGTTTTCTGAAAAAAGTCAACAGTTTCAGTTTAACTAAATTTAATATCAAATAGTTTAATAAAATTAAGTAAAGTGTGTTCTGGATCATTCTTTTTATATATAACTGAAATGATAAATTTAATTTTTTTAAAATAAATTTAATTTTTAAAAAATATTTATTATTAAAAAATATTTTTAGCGTGAAATTGTATTCGAATAAAATTTGTTCGAAATATATAATAAATGAAAATTTATTGAATTAAAATTATTCTCTAATTTAAAAAAGGTTTTTATTTATTAAAATAAACACTATATATCGTTATGTAATAGTAGTAAATAATTTTAACTTTACTGATAACATTAAAGTTGGTATTGTATCAAATGTAATCAGTAATAGAATAATGAAAATGAATTTCATCCAGTATATCTGAATTGTATCCTGAAAAAAAAATAATTTAGAATAAAAAATATATAAATTAAATATATTTGAATGCACAAAAAATATAATTTCATTTATTTTATTAAAATCTAAAACTAAATCTATTTTTTGCTTTTTATTGAAAGCACTTTTACTACAAACGATAAAAATTTCTATATATTATTTTCACACAATAATGAAGTAATAATAATGTAATAAATCAATAAATATTAATAAAACTGAATATTGTAATTTTAAAAAACTAAATAAATTTATTATTTATTTTAAAATTAAACAATATTAACTGCATTTGCTAACAAACTATTAATTGTTAAAAATTGTAATTGCCAACAAACAATTTTAATATCTAACGGAAATTTTTTTAAAATATTTATTATTCAAAAATATTTTTAGCGAGAAATTGTATTCGAATAAAATTTGTTCGAAATATATAATAAATAAAAATTTATTAAATTAAAATTATTTAGTTTTATTCATAGTTATCACAAACAATTTAATGCTTTATAATAAGACAATACTTCCCTTCATTTTAAGAACGGGCTTTTTTAATAATGTTTTATAAAATACTTAAAAATTTTTCCTGCATATAAATTGTTCATTTATAAAAAAAAGAATTTGAAATGATTTTGACTTATATTTTTATTAAAGAATTTACGACTGTTCTTATTATTAAAAGGGACTCATTTTATGATATTTTTATTAAAACTTTTCACGACACAAAAATTGAAAGTATTTTAACTGTTAAAAAGAGAATTTTCATAACTGATATTGAAAAAAATTTGTATTTCTTAAAATATGTCATTGCTTTGAAGGGTATTTATAAATACCCTAACTAAATAAAAACTTTACCATATTCTAAACACACTTTTTAGAATATTTAAGAATAATAAAAAAGGAATTTGCCATCAGCCATTTTGTTTTCAATTTGTAAATATTTAATATCTTGAACATATATGTAAATATTTTGCATGAACTAATTCATCATAAAAGATTTTATATTTATTAGATAAATATATTATATTTATTTTTATATTTCAAAAATAACATTATACTATTTCTTATTACACTTAAAATATAAAAAAATGAAAAAAAAAATACACCACAAAAACCAAATCTATATCAAAAATATTAAAGAATACAATATCTAATAACGAATACAATATCTAATAATGAATACATTATCTATCAATAACAATACAATATCTACAATATATACAAAATAATATTTCTCGTTATTTATAAATAACATAGTTTAAGAAATTTTATAGTTTGATATATAAAATTTTTTAATTATCTTTGTTTGACTCTCATTTATTGATTGGTTTGATTTTTTATTGGTTTTGGTTTGATTTAGATTTATTTTATTTACAATTTTGAAAGATGCAAAATAATTTATAATGGAAAGGTACTATATAATTTTTAATAAATATCTTTTATAATAATTCAGAGATGTTTGTATATATTTTTTCTGAAGAAAAATTTAAAATAAAGCTGTCAAATTTTTTCTACCAATTATTAATAACATAAAAAGGATTCTAGATACTACATTTTAGGTGCTTTGAAAGAATTCATCGTACATCATTAATGAAATTAAAGAAAAGTTAGCTTATATAAGAAATAAAATTATATTTTCTATTCATGTCATGGAAAAGGAAACTAAATAAAAAAATTCAAATTAACCAAACCCCTTCTTTATATAAATAATTTAGTTTCAGAAAAAATAGATACTAATAGATAATAGATACTACTAGATACTAATTTGACTACATTATTACGTATTTAAAAATTATTACAAATATTTTTCATACAAATGTAGAAATGTAAAACTGAATTCTAAATATCCAAAAAAGTATTTGTATTATTTCCAAAAAGTGTTTGTATCAAAAATCTTAATTCTTTGAATATATTTCAACAGCATTTTTGTATGCTTAAAATAATAATCTTAAATCCACTTTTACTTATTTTTCTATAGAAAAAGGAAGTTACTTTTATAAGCATTGAAATTACTTTTTATTTTTATATGAATTAATAAGTTATATCCGTAACATTATTTTAAGAAATTTATAACCAAAACTGCAGAATAAATTAATTTCCTTCTTTTAATACATCTCTTTCTACTACTATTAATCAATTATTTTCATTACTATCCCTAAAAATATGCTTATAGAAATAAATGGGATTTATATTTAAAAATTAGGAAAGATTTATTTTTGAATTTGAAAAAAAAACCGCAAATAATTTATCATAGGAAAAAAAAATCGTCAATGACCTTGAAACTTAGTTTAGATTTATTAATAAATGCTATAAATTAATAATTTTTCATATACCAACCAATAAAAAAAACAATAAATATATATAAATATTTCTTTATAAACAAATTAAATAAAATAGTACATCTATTTTAAATATTAAACGAAAAGTATTAATAATTATGTGAGCCTGGTTAATTTTATTTATTTAAACGAAAAAATATTAATAAAAAGGATATAATTTTTCTGAATAGAATTTTAGGGATAATTTACGTAGTTTTAAAGTATATATTTAAGAGATATAATGTCAAAAGCCTTCAAATAAAAAGAACTGCATTTTTAATCTAATAGTTTCAAATTTTTGGTTTTTAATCTATTTATTTCTCCCATAAATTTACAATTAAGATAAACGGGTTACAAAACTGCTATAAAAATCAAAAATTAATTAACCTTAACGACAATTTCAATATCGAATATGCATAAATTAAGCACCTATCATCAAATTATTTGGGCGAACACTAAAAAATAAATTAAAAATATCCTGTATTATATATCCTGTAAGTTATTTTAAGTATTTATTTTTTATGGTGGATTTTAAACTAAAATATTTTCTAATTAACAAGTATAAGGTTATTTTTAATGAATGTTTATTTCAAAAAACAATAGATGAAATTTTTATTATTTTTTTTAACATTGCATATTCTTAAGGAATTCACTGCTTATATATTTTAAGAATAAGGAAATCATTTTTAATATTTTATATCTAATACAATGAAACATAAATTTTATTGATTAAATTTTTTATATGATTTGGATTAATAAATCAAATTTCTTATTCAAGATAATTTTAAGAATTAGGATTATAACGTCTATTCTATACATAGATTGGTGTCTTTATTGTTTTAACTTGAAAGCGATAACAATTATTGGTTTAATTTTTTTTTCTAATTTACTATATTTCTATTTGGTCCTTAATTAAAAACTACGAAAAATTTCTAATCAGTTATTTATTTATTTAATTAATGGATTTAATAAAAACTATAAATTTTTATTATAATAATATAATTTCAAATTATTTAGTACCAAATCCGTCTGCAAAAAAACTTACGTCATATCTTATTATCAAAAACTTATGACGTCATTCACGAGAAATTACGTCATGTCTCTTAACAGTTTCTTGTTCACATTTGTGATTTATAATATTTTTAAATAAATTTGTATTGTTTGATATCTATTAATTAATAAAACACTCATTAACATTTGAATGAACAGGGTTAAGAATAGTTTTTATTAAGTTTTCTTGAAATTAAATTGGTAAATTTCTGATTTTATTATATTTTTAAAAGAATGTAATCACAAAATATAGTTTGTTTATTTCAAATACTTTATTATGTAGAAATAAAGTAAAGTAAAATAAAAAAAAATATATATTTTCCTGAATCCATGTAAAACTAAGTCATATTTGCAAGTTAGTAAAGATATTTATAATTATAAAACGGTTTCTATTTTTATAAGAATAATAACAGAAGTACTATTTAACGATTATTCGACAGCAGTTTATGTATTTATGGGATTTATATTGTGTCATAAAGATTACACATGTAAAAACTTGAGTACCATAAACCTTACTATCAGGAAGAACTAACATATCTTTAGTGTAATACTTTTTCTAGAACCTTACAATGTGACACATTTTATTAACATAAAAAGCAAAGAATTTAAAAAAAATACATTTACGCTTATTATATGTAAAATATGTTACATTAAAATATTTAAAATTATTATTTTATAAAACAAAACTTATGCAGCATTTTCCATAATGCAATTAAAAAGGTTAATAAATTATATCTTTTGCGTTTTATGCTAATATTAGTACGCAATTTCTTCTAAATGTGTAGATAATTGTGAATTTTAATTATTATGTTTTTATAAACATTTGTCATCAAATTCGATAAATTTGTTGCTCGAAACTACTTTGTTTTTTTTGTTTTTTTTAATAATGTTCCGATTATACATCATATTAAGCAAAATAATAATTAAAATATATTTTTTAAAACATTGGCAATTTTTGTAAAGTATTTGGCGATAATGACGATATTTCTTGAAACAAATAATTGTCTCATATAAAACTATTAGAAGCAATTATAATTTTCAAGAAAGTTGCCAAAACCAAAATCTATAGTTTGCAATAAATATTAACATATTTGAAAATTTTTAATTGCGTATGAAAACTTGTAGAAATTAGATTTCTCTTGAGAACTGTCAAAGATAAACAGATTACGGACAAATCGCAAAATAGGAGCCGTGGTAATTGGCTACTTTTTGTAACGCTAACTGAACGATAAGTTATCAAAATGTGGTAAATCGGGTTTCTTGGAATGCTTGCGATTAACTTCACTTATATTTGCAAAGCGTTACTTGGCGGACTTTGAAGAAAAGAATTTTCGATGCCAAATCCCAAAGGCGCCTGCTCTGCGATTTTACCCAGATTATTATATATTTTGCAAATAATACAAATATGCTTGAAAGTTTAGTAAATTTATTTGCTGAAATTTAATGAATGTCTGCTCTTCATAATTATTCATAATTAAAGTTGTTTATTTCATTTCATTTGTTTAGAAAAGTTACTTTTATTTATTATTATGCATTGCATAAAGCTAAATGTTAAGTATAGCTATTGAAAAAAATTTGTAGATGAATTAATGTATTTGTGTTTGATATTTGTAAACGTTGGCATGAGATTTGGTGTTATTTCTGGTAAATATCTAGATATTCTACATGAAACTATAATAAATATCTAGATATTCTTCATGAAAACTATAAGAAATATTTAGATATTCTAAATATTTCTTATATGAAAACTATAAGAAATATCTAGATATTCTACATAAAATTATAAGAAACATTTAAATATTCTGCATGAAAATAATAAGAAGTATTTAGATATTCTGCATGAAAATTATAAAAAATATTAAGACATACTACTTAAAAACAATAAGAAATAATTAGATATTCTTCATGAAATCAAAAGAAATATCTATATATTCTACATAAAACTATATTAAATATTTAGATATTCTACATAAAAACTATAAGAAATATCATATTCTATATGAAAACTATAAGAAATATCTAGATATTCTACATGAAAACTGTAAGAAATATTTAGATATTCTACATGAAAACAATAATAAATATATAGATATTCTATATGAAAATTATAAGAAACTAATAAAACCCACAGTGATTTTTTTAACTTTAAAATACGAAATATCTTCAATAGGAAAAGTAGTTTCGTTAGTCAATTATTGTGAAAAATTAATCAAAAATTATTTTAATTTCATGAATTATCTATTTATATTCTTATTAGAATATTTTAACATAACTGCATTTAAATTATCAATGAAAAAAAATGTTTTATTTCACATATATATTATTTCTCTGAGAAATATTTAAATAATAATTTATTTTTCGAATAAATGAATATATAGTTCGCATAAATAAAATAAATAGATCTTCATTTGCAAGATTTTCTTTTGCATCAGTTGGCGTTGTATTAAACGCACACAAGTTTTAAAATTATTTCTCCTTGAAATTTAGTATGGCATATGTTTTTAAAATAAGGAAAGCAGCTGTTATTAATAAAGCAGCATCATAGCAGCTGATATTAGTAAAATATCATCATAACAGCTGTTTAAATTTACAATAAACATCAATAATTGTTGCATAGTAAAAGACACAGTGAACCAATTTAATTGGTTTTTTTCATTGTAATCAAAGATTATTTTATTTTACAAGAATTTTTTTTTTTGACATGAATGCTGTTAATAGAGGTCTTTTTTTTTGTCTGTATTATTATTATATTTCTGAATATACAAATATAAAAAATGCAATGTTTTTTTGTGGATGCAACAGGTAAATCTAAAAAAAAAAATTTAAAAATGAAATATGAAAATAATTTTAAAAATTTTTAATTATTCAAATATTAATTCAAATTTTATTTTTTAAAATTTTTTATTTTAATAAATATCATTTAAGAAAATTTATTTTTTTTAAATGTATTAATTTATTATTTTAATGTATGAAATTGAAATTTCATCGTATAAAGCATTTCATAACCTTAAATAATAAAAATGATAATGATAAACCTATACTAATAATATTTTCATTATCTTACACAAAATTTTTGGATGAAAATAAAAATGATCTTATGCATTTTATGCAATTAAATTAACTAATAGGTATACTCTTAAAGATGAGAAAAAAAATTGTGAATTATTAATATTTTTTGCCTAATATTCATATTTTTCTAGTTTGAACTAATTTAAATAAGAATGCTTTGAATTTTAAATCTAAATTTGGTTTTTAGAAATTAATCCCTTACAGACTATTTTTGGTTTAAGATATTTTAATTCCCATTTAAAATTTCGTATTTCTTTAATCGAAAGCAATGGTTTTAATATATACAATTAAATACATTTTAATTTGTTTGTGTATTATAAGTGAAAATATTTTTGTGTTTAAATGGAAATATACGTATAATTTACATTTGCTTCAGTATATATTCCAATATCAATTTTATCTTTGTTATCTCAAATAATTATATCTATAACATTTTCAGATGATTACAACATTAGATTTAAATAAATTTAAAAACATTTTACTGAAAAAATATTCACATCCGTCTAACCTTCACAAGGATAAAATGTTTAAATAAACATATAAAATATTAATATGATTCTAATATATAATAATTATTTATTTAACAACCATTTATTTGTTATTTCTTCTGTAAAAATAAAAATTTAATACTTATTAGTTGTGCAACTTTGCTATTTAAAAAAATGCCAAAAAGTCAAAATGCTATCCATTTAACCTTCACAATAATAGAATGTTTAAATGTACATACAAATTATTAATATGATTCAATTACATAATAATTACTTATTTATTAACCATTTATTTGTTATTTCTTTTGTAAAAATAGTAATTTAATATTTATTAGTTGTGCAACTTCGCTATTTAAAAAAAATATGTCAAAAAGTCAAAATATTATCCATCTAACCTTCACAATAATAGAATGTTTAATTAAACATACAAATTATTAATATGATTCTAATATATTAATTATTTATTATTTACTTATTAATTATTTATTTATTAACCATTTATTTTTTATTCCTTCTGTAAAAAATGCTAATTTAATATTTATCAGTTGTGCAACTTTGCTATTTTAGAAAAAAAAAATGTCGAAAAGAAAGAAAATTTAAGGAAATGATTAATTTCCTCCCATTTGTATTTAATAATAGTTACATGTTATCTTTTTTGTCAGTTTTTTCCCATCTCAAATTGTTTCAGTAGAACAGAATTTTCTCATTTGTAGTTTCCACAGATTTGCTGTAGTAACATTTTATTTTCGAACTTGTCCAAACATGAAAGAAAAGCATTTAATGTGAAAGAAAACCTTTTGAAGAAGTTAATTTTTTTAAGATAGTATACAGTGGATTGATTCAAAAAAATGTTTTTAATTGATATTACTTATCTCTGGTTATCAATATATTCAACATTTTCAAAATCTCTATATGAAATCATTGGATTTTTAAAACTACTATAGAAATGAATTTTGTATTCTTAAAATAAAAAATGAATCAGTTCTCTTTTTATTTGTAATAATATTAATGTTTCTCTTTCAGATTATTTAGAATATTAAGTTATTTTATGATTTTTAATAACTAAAAGGAAGCGAGTTTTTTGTAAATTATAAAAGTGACATAATTTTACAAGCTGTTTAATTGCTGTGAAAAAAAATCTACCTGATATTTGAAAATGGTCGAAGGGAATTTTCTATATTATTAATATTTTCCAATGATATTTCATATTTTCGGAATAATTGTTTACTTCTTATATTAAATCATTACTAATTATTTAGTATTCGGTAGTTATAATCAGTAATTAGTATTCTTACATGAAAATTATTAGTAAATTATCATTCTAAAAATTTGGTGACCGATATTAGCTTAAAATATTAATTTTATAATCATTTATTTTTGTGAAATATTTTTAATTTAATTATTAATGTAGTTATTTGCAATCTTGTTATTTTTAGAAATAAAATAATTCAGTAACCTCGTTAAAGTAGTTCATAATTAGTATTCCTATATCAAATTATTAGTAAATTACCATTAATAAAATGAATAATGATCAACATTAGCTTTAACTATTAATTTTATATTCATTAATTTTTGTGAAATATTTTTAATTTAATTATTAATATATTTATTTACAATCTTGTTATTATTAATGTATTTATTTACAACCTTGTAATTTTTAACAATAAAATAATTCAGTAACCTCGTTAAAATATATAATTGTTGAAATGTACATAAGTCTTGGAAATTTTAATTTTCTTAAACTGTGAAATCAAAAAATCCATGTTTTACAGAGATATGTGCAATTCTATACAATAATCAAAAAGTCATTCGGCTCACATTAAGAAAAGAAAATATAAATGAACTTTTTCAATTATTATTAACATCTTTTTAAAATAAATAAAACCTTCTTATTTAAATCAATTTGAAGAATATAAAATATATTCCGCTTTGTCTAATAAGAAAAGTTGACACACATTTAAAAAAGTATTTTGTTAATAAATTACCAATATAAAAATTGTTGAGTATTTTTAATATCAGAAAAAAAGATTGATATGTAAATTATAAACTTTTTATCGTGCTAAGCTATTTATTAACAAGCGCTGAGGCTAACTATTTTCGTTATAAAAATAATAACTGAAACAAAAACAATTTTGTAATAACTTTAACAAAAATAATTTTGATATGTACTATAAAAGTAATTATAAATAATGCGTAAATTACTAAATAAAATGTAGTTTATATCAGAGAGAAACTTCTTAAAAGTTTTTATCTCAACTTCTAGAGAATAAAGACATTATTAATTATTCCCTCTATACTACCCGAGAATATTTATCTTAAAAATTAAGGCTTTTATAACTTAAGTGCAATTTTCAGCGTTTAATAAATTTCTCACGTTTGATGTTCACAAAAAATCATTGTTCTATTTAAATTTATCAAGTAATAGTAAACTTATAAAATAGAATAATATGTATTATTATTAAACATATTCCACGAAATTAAACCCTAGATTGGTTGCACAAAATTCGAATATATAATTTTAATTCTGTAACTGTCAGAAAAATCGTTTTCAGTTTACTGATTACAAAACTAGAATTATTATAAAAAATATTTCACTTAACAGCAAACGATAATTAATTGTTATATCAGAAAAATAGTTTCCGATAATGAAAAAAATTGGATGCTTTGTCAAAAAAAATAAACAACCGAAATTCTTTAGAATTTTAAAAAGAGAATTGTTATATCAGAATTTTGAAAGTAATAGTAGTAGACTTATCAAATAATGTAACATGAATTGTTTTAAAAATATTCCACGAAATTAAATCTTCGATTGGATGCGCAAAATTTGTATAAATAATTTTAATTCTGTAACTGTTGTCAGAAAAATCGTTTTCAGTTTACTGATTACAAATCTAGAATTATTATAAAAAAATATTTCACTTAACAGCAAACGATAATTTATGAAAAAAATTTCCGATAATGAAAAAAACTTCAAAATAAACAACCGAAATTCTTTAGAATTTTAAAAAGAGAATTGTTATATCAGAATTTTGAAAGTAATAGTAGTAGACTTATCAAATAATGTAACATGAATTGTTTTAAAAATATTCCACGAAATTAAATCTTCGATTGGATGCGCAAAATTTGTATAAATAATTTTAATTCTGTAATTGTCAGAAAAATCGTTTTCAGTTTATTGATAACCAATCTGGAATTATTCAAAAAAATTTTAGCTTAACAGCAAACGATAATTTAGGAAAACATTTTCTGGTATTAACTAAAACAACTTTCAAGAAATGGTAATTATGTGTTAAAAAATTAAAATTCACTTACATTATTTCTGAAATTCTTATAAAGTGAACTATTTAAGTGTATTCTAAGAAATAGTATTAAAAAAATTTAGTCAAAAATAAAAAATTTGTCTGTAAGATTTGGAAGCAAGATTTTTTTGGAAGGATTATTTCTAATTACTGTAGTCTCTAAGATATGAAAGTTCTAAGTTATTTGACTAATGTTTAAATACCGCCATGAGTGTGATGTAAATGTGCATCTTTATAAGTAAGTCCAATGTTATTGTAGCCATCATTTTATAGATAAGTTTATTTCAATTTCTTATATTTTACAGTTTTTAAAAAATCAATTTTAGTTTGCAAAACATTCTAAATTTCAATTATGTAATTATAAAAATTAATTATTTACCTGTATAAATATAAAATTTTAGTAAAATCTTGTAAAAACTGAACCAAAAGTTAGATTTGTTCTATGTAATGATGCATTAAAATTATTTTTTTTTAATTTTGTTTTATTGATTATTTAATATTTCATGCTTTTTTTTAATTATATCATTGGCATTATATTAATAAATATATTTTTAATTGATAATCGTGTGAATATAATGATATCTCGATATATAATATAATTATCTCTATTTGAAATACTACAAAATAGTTTTAATTAATTTATTAGTAAAGGACTTTTTCAATCAGATATCAAAATGATATTAAATTTGATAGGGCGAATTAAATTACAGAAATGGGTAACATGTACACTTTTCATATGATTCCTCATTCTCACCCACAATTCCATGCATCTAATATTAGTCGATTTACTCTTAGGAAATGCAAAAACTAAATTAAAATATATTTTCTAGCAAAAGAATGTATAACTTTTTTCATTATGATGTGCTTTTAGATTTTAGTTTTCTATATATATTCAAAACATTTTATCACTAAATATTATTCTGACTATGAAAATTTATAAAAGAAACATTAATAATTTATAATATTTTTCATCAAAATTAATTTACATCCTAAACGAAAAAAATTCTTCTTGTTTATTAATATTCGAAAATTCTTTTCTTTTTCAATGAAAAAAAAAATATTTTTTTCAAAAATTAAAAAAGTTTTAATTTTGAATTTAAAAAATATTTTTAATAATTTTTATTAAATAATAAATTATTTAAGTTTTTTAATTAATTTTTCAATATTTAAATTTTTTAATTTTCTTTTCAATGAAAAAAAAATTTCAATTTCTTTAAAAATACTTTTCAAATTTTTCAATAAAATTATGCATTTTTAAAAGGTATATCTATATTATTATAAAGCAAATCAATATATATATTTACACTTGAGAGATTCGAAATTTATTGGAAGATATTTTACGAAAATTCGTATTCTGCAAGTGTTACTGCAAAAGAGAAAAAAAAATTGTTCACCTTTCTTTTAGAGTGTTTTTATTACATCACAAGCTTTTCTATTTGCTGATTTATGTTTTTACAAAACAGAGAAAATATTTGCATTCTAGAAAAATATCGAATGTCAGCGATCATAAACTGAAATCCCGGCTGTCTTCATATTTATATTCAAAACACGATTGGAACTTTTTCCATTTGCTTGCATCAAATTCTGTATTAGTTTAAATCAAATTTTTTTTTATTCATTTTATTGCATATCACCATAAGTAATATTTTAGGTTCCGGAATAAAACACAATATTATTGTTTATTTAAATAATGTTTTCGATATTTCCATCTTGTGTTGCCAAAACTTGTTAGTAGAAGAATTTTATTGCAAATTTTGTAGTAGAATTCTTAATAATATTTAAAATGCAAACTTAGTGTTAAAATTTGTTAATCAGAGAATTATAGAATCTGACCAAGTACTAATACATCAAATTAATAACTAATATCCAATACTTAATATCAGACAAGCTGTTTTATTTTTCATTCTTATACTGTTATATATTTTATGCTATACTGTTTTCTATCTTATACTATGTCTGTTTCCTACTGTTATATTTTCTATTCTGTTTTTTTCAAGGTCAAATATATGATAGAATATTCTATCAGTATCAATCGAATAATTAAATAATTATTACTGGGCATGTTCAGTTCGTAAACTATGAAAAATGTAATGAAATGATAATATTACTTTACCCCTTTGCTTGTTATTCCATATTTGCTTTAAAATCTTTAAATATTAAACTACTAAACGAAACTGCTTAAATTCTGATATATACACTCAAGAGCCAAAACATTATGACCACCCCTACATTTTGCAATGAACTCGCCTGGATGACGAGGAAGGCACGTGATCAGGTGGAAGGAGTATTTAACTAGTATTAAGTGGTGGCATTAATCCATGCCAAGGCGGGTTGAAGCTGTGTTGCGCGCCAAAGGTGGGCCAACTCGTTATTGACAGGTGGTCATAATGTTTTGGCTCTTGAGTGTAAGTAATTTTCAATGAGAATCAGGCCAAATGATTTTTTTTACATTTATCTCTATTTGCATTTTATTTTTTACGTTTATCTCTACATTTATCTCTATACGATTCCTATCATATTCTGATTGGCATAACATTAAAAAATATTGTATTTATTGCATGAAATAATACTTTATATGAAAACGATTCTTTTTAATTAAATAAAATTGTACTTTTTTAAATACAATAATTAGATTAATACATCATCTCAATAATAATCTCATCATCCACTTTAATAGATCATCTCAATCTTCACATCTAATATACTAAGCAATCTCAATCTTCACTGTTTAATAGATTAAAAAATCTCAATCTTCATTATTTAATAGATTAAACTATCTCATTTTTCTCTTGGAATTTTCCTAAATTTTGATGAGGCTTCTAACTCTCATTGACATTTTCGAATCAAATTTACTAAAGCTTTTGTTTTCAAATTAAAAAGCCTAAAATCTTTTGGTATTGGAATAGCACATATATAGCGTTTTCAGCATTATCCAGAGTGCACCAGTGTGCCTGCTACATTTGTTCTACATTTTACCACCACAATTTGAAACCAAAAACTCTAAAGGTAGGATCTGGGAGATGTGTATCTTTTATCTCTCTTCCTCAATTCCAAGTGCCTTATGGCGTAAGGATTTATCTAGCCTTTCCCTTCTTTGACAAATACGTTTTCGGTACGGCATTATTTATCGAGTTTTGAACCAAAATACTTTAATTCGAAAACACATTTTTTTTTTTTTTTTGTTGAACATCAGTGAGCCTCGTGTTTCAATGATTTATGCCACGAAACAGACCACCAATAATTTATGAGGGGAGAACATTGTCTTCCAAGAGGAAATTTAGGGGTAACTGTCTCATATTTACTTGTCTTAATCTGGAACATTTCCGTCAAGTCAGCCTGACTATCGATGAGGGACATTTTACATCGCCATCGAATTTCCTCGTTTCTGAAAGTAGTGACTGCAACGGGCGATGCTAGCGGATTCAAACACCAGCCCTTTGGCCCACTAGCTGTGTAAGATATCTACGAGACAAGTTTGGAAACTCATTGCTCAAATCACCAGGTTGAGTTGGTCAAACTTAAAGTAAAATACATTATAATGGTTCATAAAAATCCTATTAGCTACTTCATAAGTAGCAGGGACCTGAATGGCCGAGTGGCTAGCGCTCTGGCGCTCGGTACCACAGGTTTCGGGTTCGAGTCCCGGCAGTGCCATGTATGTTTGTAGTGGTTCGGAATCCCCTTTAAAACCGTAGGTCCCGGTCTTAATAGGATCGTAGAGCGTTGCGGGGGCATTGTTACTCCGCGTCCGTGGCTTATCTTCAAGTTACATGCGCCCCCTGGGTAATGCAAAGTGAGTACGTCTGTGCAGCGCTTGCCTTAAGGCATCCAATAACCAAGCTGTCTAAGTGTTTGCCAGCTGCATTAGAAAGAAAAAGAAAACTTCATAAGTAGCCATATGTGCTATTTTTAAATAAACTGAAATAATATTAATTTCCTAAGATGCTCCTTATCACTTTCTCCAACGTTCCTATTCCTCCTTATCACTTTCCACAAATGATCTGTTGTTACAAATCCCCCTGGTTCAGGAAAGCCTATACCAGGTCCAGAACTCCCCGTCGAAGGCGACTGGGCCATAGCTAAAGGTAATACGCAGCTTCACTTTAGCGAGGAACCACGAGGGCTGAAGACTGACTAAACCTCAAGACAACTATCTGTGATCCTATTAGACCGGGACCTTACGTTTTAAAGTGGATTCCGAACCACTATAAGCATCCATTATACTTCTGAGACTGAAACCCGAAACCTGTGGTACCAAAAGTCAGAGCGCTAGCCAACTGTCCACCAGGCCACCATTGCAATAGAATAATAGTGATAGTGGTAGATGCATGTAGATGGTTGTTGTAATGATAAATAAAACATTGTTTGCTGAGCTTTCAGATGCTATTTAACTGCAGCCAACTCTAAACTGTTTGCATTTTGTCAGCATTAGTGTCGGGTAGGTATAAAATGTATTCAATAATTGTATGAAAATTCGTATGATTTGAAGGATTAAAATTATAATTCTACCCAATGGCTTTCAATTGAAGCATTCTCAGATTTACGTTGCCATTTTTCTGTGTATTTTAGTAAGATATAGGCGAATACACATACCTTGCAATCTGTAAGACATATTTAAATAAATTTTTAGTCAAAAACATATGTAGATAAACACACAACCAAGTTTTCCCGTCATACTTGACAATATTATATTTTCAAAAGCGAATTTTGTAAAAAAAAATAAATAATAAAAATAATAACTTTCGAAGAATCGTGTTCAACCCACTTGTTAAGTAATTCAAAAGAAAATAAATCGAAATTTCGTTTTCGCGCCTCTCCAGAAAATTTCTCCATCGCCGATATTTGAAGGGTCGGGGCGCTTTTCTTTCCTCCAAACCTGACTCTGAGTTTGACAACCGCTTGATATGAAGAGAGTGCAGTTTGAAGAAAATCATCACGTGGTTATTGGCTTGGTTCGATATACCATTCCACCCCACCCCTTGCTTCCATCAAGGGGTGTGATGTCTTGGAGGACGTTGGTTGACATTCCGACAACAATGAGTCTCACCTCTCCCGCCTTCCGATTGTGGTGGAAAAACCCCTGCAAACTCTTAAAAATTGAGTGAACACTTATTTGGCGATGAAAGATGTGATCTTGGCTGTCATTTTGTTTTTAATTCCTTTTCAGATATAGCTTTTCAATGAAATGGTGTGAGTTTCGAACTTGTTGAGCACTGAAGTCTACTTTTGTTTGCAATGAATCAATAAGGTTCGTTGTAAATGAGGAATTAATTTTATTGAGCATTTGGTTTTCACTGTCTTTTAAAGAAGTACTCACCGGAAGTACTTGACTTCTGTTGACTTGACTTGTGAATGACTTATTTTGCGCCGAAAGAGGCAATCTTGATTGCCATTTACAGGTCTATTCTAAAGTTGCATTGAAATAACTGGTTTTATTTTACTATAAAAGATTACATCTCGTTTGTCATTTGTGGGGCTTGAATTATAACAAATTACAAAATATTATTCTTTTACAGATAAAAGATTGTATCGTGGCTGTCATTTTGTTCTTAATTCCTTTCCAAATATAACTCGTTCCATACTTCAATGAAATGGCGTGAATTTCTAACATTGTTGAGCACTGAAGTCTACTTTTGTTTGCAATGAATCAATATTGTCTCATTTCGTTGTGAATGAAGAATTCATTTGATTGAGGATGTGATTTTAGCTGTCTTTTAAAGAAATAAGCAACGGAAGGACTTGACTTATGTTGACTTGACTTGCGACAGACTTATTTTGCGACGAAAAAGGCATTCTTGATTGTCATTTACAGGTCTATTCTAAAGTTGCATTGAAATAACTGGTTTTATTTTACGATAAAAGTTAAGATCTCGTCTGTCATTTGTGGGGATTGCATTATAACGAATTACAAAATAGGGTTACAAATAAGATATAAATATGATAAAAGATTATATCTTGGTTGTCATTTTGTTCTTAATTCCTTTTCAAATGTAACTCGTTCAATACTTCATTGAAATGGCGTGAGTTTCGAACGTGGTTGAGAGCTGAAGTCTACTTTTGTTTGCAATGAATCAATATGGTTCAAATGAAGTCGTAAATGGGAATTAATTTGATTAAGGATTTGATTTTAGCTGTTTTTTAAAGAGCTACTCAACGGTTGCCGTGAATAATTTATTTTAAGATTAAAGAAGCTACTTTGGTGTCATTTATCGATCTATTCTTACGTTGTATTGAAATAATTGGTTTTATTTTACGGTAAAAGATTAGATCTCGACTTTCATTTGCAGGGATTGCATTATAACAAATTATAAAATATGATTATTTTATCTATAAAAGATTATATCTTGGCTGCTGTTTGCAGTAGATGTTCCCTATTGCTAATTTACAAATCGGAGAACTTATTTGGCGACAAAATAAGATCTTAAAACCATTTTTAAATGATTTTTTATGTCATAATAGTTGTCTTTTTAGTGTCATCTTTTTATAATAGATATGCAAATGTTTTATTGTACTATATACCTACTATGTAATAGCAGCCAAAATGCCTTGGCTACTATTTACAGTGTCTTTTTTCGTCCTCTTTTGGTGATGAAATATGTGGTTTTAGCTACTATTTACTGCAAATATATCATGTATAGTAGCAAATGTATGTGTAGTTAAATATTATAATTAATCTGAATCGAAATAATTACTTTTTAGCTGTTGACGTTTTCAATAAGTTTCGAGCAAATACTTAAAATTAAGTTAATTTTTTCTATAAATTTTCCAATTGCATTTCTAATCGAAAGTAAGAAAGTATTTTCATTTTATCTGATGCTGAAATGATATATTTTTAAGTTCTTATTTATTAGATTGAATTTTAAGCAGTCTTCACCAAGAAAAATTTTAATAATTTGTAAGAAACATATATGTATTACATGTGATACAGGAGAACTGTTCCCTTTAGAGCAAGTACTTTCTCACTTATGCGCTAACTAACAGGCAGTAGGATTTTAATTATTGGATTTCACTCACTAGTGCTTACGTTACTAGTTTGAAAATTGACTAGTTGGTGACTGTAATAGCATTAATTACATCTATAATCAAACTGAATTGTTGAACTTTTCTTTATTTTCACAAATAGCAAACTTGAATCTGTGAATATTTATTCTTGAAAATATTCCGGGGGCTCATCAAAATTTCTCTCTCTATCTCTATCTCCCATGATGAATTATTTATTATATTTCTTATTTTAATTTTACTTTGAACAAGATATCTATGATGTTTTTGTCGTTTTCGAATAACAGGTATTTTGATTCGAGTTCATTCTGAACTATACCGTGTAAAATTTTAGCAGATTCAGCGTTCCCCAAGGTGTGGGGAAGGTAATCGTACTGTGCCAAAAGATCAACACTATAACTTTGAACGGACACCAACAACGGTGGCATTTAACAATGCCCATTTTTATCTCTCTTCTAGCTTAACAAATGAACTTTTCAAACCACTGATTTAACCACGCACACCGCGTTACTATCATGAAAACTTTCATTTCGTTTCAAAATAAGAGAATTTGTCACGTTTCTTTTTGAATATTTTTCTAAATGACGCTATTTAATTCTTACTGACATTATCTCAATCAAATTTGCTAAAATCAGTTTGGGAATGATGTGGGTGAGAAAAAGTCTGATTGGGCTCTGTGACGCTCTACGGTCATATCAGACCGGGACCTACAGCTTAAAATGGATTCCGAACCACTACAAACATCCATGTCACTATTACTGTTGGAACCCGAAAACTGTAGCTAGACACTCAACCATTCAGGCATAAATGCCATATACTTGAATTTATTCACTATTAAAACTTCAGATATGTAGTGTATGCAATGTTACCTAGAGTGTACCATTGGTACTCTGGGATACACTGCACCATGTTATTACATTGCATCCACATCTTGCCACCAAAAATTGATACAAACTTCCCCAAAGGTCGAATCTTTCGGTGTACAGGAGAAGAGGGTACGAATCTGGGAGATTCGTACTCTCACCGAAAGAACTTACCGAACCGAAAGAACTTTTTGACCCACAGATACCACCTCATTAGCGACAAGAGATTTCATTTCAGGTTTATTTGGCGGATATAGAGCCCAGATTCTCTAGCTCGAAAGCCAACCAACTTACAATCTGATGTAAGAAATTACACAGCTACGGTTTTTTTCCTTTAAAAGAAAAAACCCGCTGTTGCTCGAGAATGCTCGTCAAAAGTCGATTGTCAAAGCCAACAGCTGCACCCACGCAGATCTTGATCAGACGCATCTCATATCGAAAACTCCATGACTCACCCGAACGAGAAGAATACCTCCTCTCCTTTCTTTCTCTTAAAGTAAAAGGGGAAATAAAATCCCATACGTGTAATACCTCTCCGTGGTATACGGAAAGGGGAAGAAGAAAAAAAATTCATTCAATTTGAGCGTTATATTTTTATTGCATGGCGTGAACCCGGGGCAGCCCCATTAGCGGCATACGAAGCGGTGGACTGTCGGGTCGTTATGATGAGGATCGTCCCTTCATCGAAATCATCTCCCCCCCTCTCCCACCCCCGTCCTCCCTCCTTTGCTCCTCCGCTTTGTTTTATTTATTTATCTTTTTTTTTTCTTTCTTTCTCTCTTCTTCCCTATTGTGTAGTTCGAAAAGTATGTTATTCTTTGTCCGAACGATCCACTCAAGACAGAGGTGAACTGGAAGACGGTTATTAAATTGAAAAGGAATTTTTTTAACTGTTATAAAGTTGTTTTAAAACTTTATTTTTATCTTTAAGAGTTGTTATAAAGTATAATCATGATGATAATAATAATAATAAAGATAATGATTAATAATAAATAATAAAGAATAAATAAATATAATGATTTAAATAATTACATATAATGATAAACACATAAAGAAATAAAATGTTAGTTTTTTTTATTTCAAATTAAGGACAGAAACAAATTAATTAATAAATAGCAAAATATTGCTCAAGAAGTTTTGGTAAAAATATTGAGCAATATTGCTTCTTACAATACCAATATGCTAACATTTAATTTAACTATGACAGTTATATTTATTTAGCCGTCATAATTTTTGTCACAATTTATATATATTTTAATTTATATATTTAATTTTTACATATTTTACATTACATAATCATACATATAATCATTACGTATTTTAATAATTACTTATTTAATTTTATTTCATTTATTTTAATAATACAAGCATAATCCAATATTAAATTATTTATAAAGATTTTTATTGGACGTTTATTTGTATTTTCTGATAAAGATTTTATACTTTCAATAATAATAATATTTAGTAAGGAAATGAGACTCAAAATTTGTCATGGTCACTGCTTGCTTATATTTCGTTATAAAATATCTAATGATAAATTTATATCATTCAACAAGTGCTAGAAAACATAAAAAGTATGAGAAGTTTGGGAAATTACATTATTTCCGTTGCGTTAACATTATTCTTTCTTAAAGAATGATAAATTCTTTAGACATTTGCGTTTGGTATTTAGCTTATATGTTTGTAAGCATTTCAGTATGGTTTGCAGCCTTTTTTCTCGCGAAGAATTTTGATATTCCATTACCAGGAGAGGGGAATGTATATTCTTTGACAAGAACAAAATAAAGACCCATTAATCAAATTTGACAGCAGATCAGCAGTGTTGTGACATTTATATTACATGCAATTAGTGTTTTGTACTAATGAGTACAGCATGTCACTCCAATTTATCAGCAGATATTCGGTGTCATGTTCAATGAGACTCCTGAAATTAGCGATTGTCTGACCTTCACAGGTCGAAATAATTGCAGATTGAATATGAACTATATACCATGAGTTGTTCCATCGTAGTTGGGGATAGACCACGAGCAGAAAAATGTCTACTCCAATGAGAAGTGAGGGAAGCTGACGCCCCTCCCCGATGGATTGCCTTAAAAAGAGATTTTTTTTTCGGTGAAGAAGGGACAGAGTTCTGCAACGAGTCGACCAGAAATGTTGTTTTTCTCTTTCTCTCTGAAGAGACTGAATAGGGCGGAGTTTAAATCTGTTTTTCAAGGTGAACCTCTTATGATTTTGTGTATCACGTCATGATATATATATATATATCTGTCCATAAACAAATGTTTTTTATTCAGCTATTCTTTAACGATTGTTCAATTTCTGCAAATAAAATTTCACTACAAATCATATATTTTAATAAATAGAAGTATAAAATTTAGTACATACAATAAAAGCACTAATTGCCTAGTTATTTACGTAAAATAAATAAATATACATGATTTTTTCCTAAGAGAATAATCCTTCCTTCAGAAATATTTTATTCACTTTAATGTTAAAATAATACTCATGAATAGTATTTTTGGTATTTTATTATTAAACCTGTAAAATAGACCTATAACCGCTTCAAGAAGAAGGCCACTTTCAGGTTTGTGGGAGCACTTTAATTTTTATTTACAAGCATTGCATATACTATATAGGGTTATAGTTTATAGTTTTATATATATATATATAGGGTCATTAGTTTTCGTAAATAATTAGGCAATTAGTGCAATTTTAATGCTTTTATACACTTTTTTCATACACTAAATTTTATCTTTTTATAGAATAAAATATATGATTTTTAGCGGAATTTTATTTGATAAATTGAACAATCAGTAACGAATTGTTCAATAAAAAATATTTATTTATGGACATATAAAATAAATATTGGAAGAAAAAATAATACTCAAACAAGACTGGTAAAGCACGTACAGTATTGAGCAGTATTGCTTTTTCAGCTGTGCATATCTGAAATAAGAAATCGATCTTAAATACTTGTATAGACATCCGAAACTAAAAAATGTACAAAAATAAATAAACCAAAGAATACTATGCATATTTTTGGAAAAAAAATAATAATAATACCAAAAATATTTTCTGACTGATATTTTCACAAATTTAAAAATAAAATATATTTTCTATTTTAAGTTGCTTTGAAGTGTAAAAATAATGATGGCGAATTCCTTATTTTTGTACATATATTTTATTAAATTCAGTTCTATAGTCTGCTGTAAAATGGTACTGTGCTATTCAGTATGGTACTGCATATGGTGAATTAATATTATAATTAATATAAATAATAGGGCCCATCATAGAATATTTTTTCGATATTCATTTACCGCTATTTCAATATTCTTTTATCAAAGATTATGGAATAGTTTCTATGGTTCATTGTTCATGTATGTAGTTTCAATGGTTCTATGATTCACGCACAAATTTTCAGATTAATGAACGAATATCTTCTGAAACCATTTTAGGTTCTAAATATGCAAAATTAGCTGAAAATTGAGCAAACTTTTAATATTCAGTGACCTATTTAATTTCAAAATTGTTTTCTTCACTGTAGGGCGAAAAGTTATGGAATGGTTTCAATGGTTTATGGTTCAAGTACTTAATTTCAGATTAATAAATGAGTATCTTCCGAATTCATTTTGGATTTCGCTGGAGGCTTTGTTGTAGACACTGTTTCAAAAAACGAGGTTTGATTTGGTTTGGTTTGTCGCTCTACGGTCATCTTGTGCACACGAGGGCTAAACTGACCGGTATCTACGGTTTAAAGTGGATTGCAAACCACTAGCAAACATCTATTCTCTGACCGGGATTCGAACCTGAAGCCTGTGATACCGAAATCTGTCAGTAGGGGGCTGTTGCGTCACTGATGATGAGGATAACTTCTTTAAATCAAAATACAGAAAAATATATACTTTTTCATTCAAACGCAGAGAAAATATTAAAGAACTGTCATATCTTTTAAAAACTACTAAATATGGCTCATTTCAATCTGCAAATTTTTTCCCCATGTTTTATATAGTTTAGTAGTTTCGATGTATTATAAATCTCTTTTCCATCTAGTTTTAACTCACTTACACTATTTATCACAAAATATGGTTGTAAATTTTAAGGGATATATATTTGGAAATATTTATGCCCGCTAAACCAGAAACAAAAGTTTTAAGTATCTTTAACACCACCAACTTATTCAGAAACAAAAAAAACCTTTGTATCGCAAGCCGGGAAAAGTTCTATACACCTAAACTCCAGCTTACCATATTCACATATACATTTGAAAATTATTATTATTAATGTCGTTATTAAGTATAGCATCAGCATCAGTGGCGCAACAGCCCCATGTTGGGCTAAGGCCATCTGCCTGCTGGTAGATTTCGAACCAAGAGATGTGGTTTTTTTTTACGGAATAGGTTTGTCGGCCTTACGCCAAATGCCCTACAGCCATATTAGGCCGAGACCTACGGTTTAAAATGGATTCCGAATAACTGCAAACATCCATGGCACCACCGGGATTCGAACCCGAAACATGTGACATTAAGTGCCAGAGCGCTAGATATTCGGCCATTCAGGCCCAGGTCTAATATGACTGTTGAGCGTTGGGTGTAGGGCTGGCAATCCTACACCATAAAAAGAAAAGCATATACTGTCTCGAAATCTGCTAGTAGGCAGACGGCCTTGGCTCACCATGGATTTTTCCATTCAAACTCAAAGAAAATATTAAACTGTCATATCTTTTAAGGACTACTCAACATAGTTCATATCAAACTGCGATTTTTTAGCTTGCTTTATATAATTTAGTAGTTTCGATTTATTATAAATCACTTTTCCATCCACTTTTAACTAAATTCAACTATCTATCCCAAAATATGACTCTAAATTTTAAGAGATATATATTCGGAAATATTTATGGTCGCCAAACCAGAAATAAAAGTTTTAAGTACCTACTCCTCACCAACTTATTCAGCAACAGAAAAAAAAATCTATCTATCGCAAAGCCGGGAAAAGTTCTCTACACCTAAACTCCAGATAAGCAGCAGACGCTGAAAAGAGTGATGGTTGGCGGTGGCATGTCAGCGGAACTTCCAGCTTCATCATCATAATCGTAATCGTCATCGTTCATTCTTCACTTGCGTTCCCTACCCGCAGAGAAACTGTTAAATCTGTTTACCTGTGGTGAAAAGGGCATAAAAAGCTTATTAGATGGATAGGTTTCGGGTTTTTTTTTTTAATTCTACAAAGATAAATACTAGTTATTTTGATGTAGAATAAGTTTCAATAAGAGTTGGTTAAGATAATTGCTATTAAAATATTGTATTATTATTATTATATTATTCATTGTATTTTAAATTATGTTTAATTCATTGTTTTAATTTGATTTAAATTTGATTAAATTTATGTAGTTCCAATGTTCGAGATTTTCTAAAAATTTCTCATTTCTCCTATAGTACTCATAAATATAGGGAGATTATAATTAGAGTCCCACTTTCAAAATGCTGTAAAAAAAGAACCTCTCGTCACAATGAGTTCAAATTTCAACTTAAAACACTTGAAGAAGGGTGAACTGTATGGCCTCAAAAAAAGTTCCATCGATTTTTCTCATCCAATTTGGTATGATCTTGTCGTGGTTGGATGGGCTCTCCACTAACAGTGTCACAACTGTTGAATGACTTGGAAGTCATTTTTCCAGTCAAAAAACCGAAGCAATCAAGCACATTGAACACTGCAGTTGGTTTAATGTACAACTCATGCCAAATACGTTGTTATTGCGATTCAAAATATCACTGGCAGCCGAATTCACTTTTTTATGCCGCTTACAGTGCCATCTATTAATAGAATTTGGAACTTTTTTTGATGACGTACGGTTTTCCTCTTCATCAAGTATCTTCAGTTCAAATTTGAACTCATTGTGACGAGTGGTTCTTTTCTTTACAGCATTTTGAAAGCGGGACTTTAATTATAACACCCTATATATTCGAAAATGACCAAATCATTGTTAAAAATACAGCAATTTTAAAATATTTTTTTCTACATTTTTTAAAAAATTTTCTTTCTTTCAAAATAAAAATAAAAATTAGCGAGGAATACATTTACAAAATGTTGTCGTTTTGTTTTGTTTTTAGATAATATATTTTTGAATGTATAACAAATCTAACGTGCATTCTGTTGATGAAAGAAAAATGAATCTTTTTTTAAGATTCATTATTTGGATAACTTAATTTAAAACTCCAATCATACAAAATTAGCTAAAAATAGCTTAAAATCTATTATATATTAACATTCAGCTACTAAAAAACCTAGATAAATAATATTACAAATCATTATTAACCATAGCATATATATGATATTTTTTAGCACTTAAAGCTGATTTTCAGGAGTGAGCGTTACAAATTGCCCTTTCATATGGAAGAAAAGCAGATAAAAATATAATTAAATGTCTAGGCTGTTAATCAGTAGTCTTTCATAATAGGCCCCGTTTCTACTAGTTTTTCAAAGAAATTAGAAATCAATCAGTGAGAAATCCAACTCACGAAGAGTTCATGTTAGCTGGGATGTTAAGAATATATATATATATATATATAGGTCGTTATCAATATAATGGGAACACCCCTAGAGTTATAAGCAATCCTTTACTAATGTGGCGTAGGATAGCCTTTGGCATATAATATAGCTAGGATTCGGCCGGGAATCGAATCAAACAAATGCCGAATAGTATTTAGAGAACTGAACCATTCTTCGTGGAGATATTGTGAAAATTTCGGGATAGACGCCGATTCCGGAATGATCGCTCTAAAATAGACCGTAGCGATTCGATGATACTATATTGAGGTTGGGGAACTGTGCGGTACAAGGTAGATGTTCACTTCATCCTTGTAAACATCAAACAATTATTGGACAGTTCCCACACTATGAATAGGAGCATTATCATTCTGGAAAATTCCATCTCCTGCAGGAAACAAATTTTGCATCATGGGAATAGACCAAGTCAGCGAAAACTTCTCTATACTTCTCCCCAGTGATCCTTCCTTTCAGAGTTGCGATTGGGTCCGCAATTATGACAGGGCTACCCATATCATGACAGATCCACCTTCATGCTTGGCAGTTGGAAGGAGACAATCACGATCATATGTTTGTACAGGTATAGTGTATCTATCTTGTTGTGGGGGAAAATGTGAAAAATGATTCGTCTGACCATGTAGCTGTCTTCAGGTTATGTGGTTGTGGCACCACTGTAGATGACATTTGACATTAGTAGATGTGCCAATTGGCTGGGGAATTGCTGCTCTGCTTTAAATGTCCGTTTTTATGAAGGTGCCTCCTAATTGTAATTATTGACATTGAGCTCTGCGATTACTTTGGCTGTAGTTGTTTTCTTTTTAATAAATTACAATCTGTTTCAGTACCAGTCAGTCTCTTTCACTCAGCTTCTCCTTCTGTCCACTCTTTTGCTTTGCCCAGCTTGTCTTGCATGCTGTCATGAGTTTAGACACCGTACCTCTATAAACGCCTAAATGCTGCGATGGTTCGGTCACAGTTGCTCCAGCAAGTCGGGTTCCTACAATTTAACTTCTTTGAAAGTCTGTGAGGTTTGACATTTTACTTCTTTGACAAAAATCCAAAACGTATGCAACTTCACTAAAGCTACCTCATACTTTAGGCTTTACCTTGATATATACTTTTTATATTTAAAAAAATGGTAGATAAGTTTATTTTTTAATGCTTACAAAGCCTACATTCTTAATGTCACTTTTATTCAAAAGTGTTTTCATTATTTTGATAACCATTTGTATATATTAATTGTTATATTTATAACAGGCAGTAGTTCTGCCCAGTAAAATAAACAGTTTATCGTAGTCAATCAATTAATAACTCACTTAATTGACAAATTATTACAAACAGTTACGACAGGTTATCATTTTTTGTCTTATAATTCGTTTTTCTTCAATCCTTGCCGCCCCTAATCGGATGATTATTTTGTCGACTCATTATGGGAATGCGTCGCTAGATGCATCTTTGAAATGGATACAGCCTTCTAGCGAACAGAAATAACGTGGCTTATAGTATCCTGAAGGTACGTATTCATTGATAAAGCATGGTGTTCTTCATGGTGTTATAATTGATATAATTTGAATTTACTCATTTCTGTCGGGATTTACTAATTTCCTGGACAACATGCTTTCGGCTTGTCATTGTATATTTTGTATATATTTTAATGTTCTTTTTTGAACTGCCAATACAGATTTTGGCTTTCAACCTTTTGAATTTTTTTTTCTATATTACTTTCGATTTCATTGTTGCATTTCATGCGCATTTTGGATATTGGACATTTTTCCAATATCCGAGGTTTGAATGCGAAGCATTTCAGTTTTTGATGGATTTGTTATGTATTTTAGCATGTAGGGCAGGGATGGGCAAACTACGGCCCGCAGGAAGGTTCTATCCGTCCCGCGGATAGAATTTTAATTTAACTTTCCGAGGCAAATTAAAAGAAATATATATTTATATATTTATATATCCATCTCCTTTTCTACTTTGATTAAATATTATTTTTTTCTTCCTTTTTTTCAAAGGACTGATGATCTTTTTACTTTCTCCATTTTTGTTCTACAAAACATAAATTGATACAAACATAGATCGATACCATGCCTTTCAACGCAAATTGTGAAGCAGTGAGGTCAGATTTGCAGGTTGAATTAATTGAGTTGCAATCTAACAATCATCTCAAGCAGTTGTTTCTAAATATGACAAAGTTAGAGTTTTACAAATCATTATCGAAAGTAAGTTTCCCAAATTTAATATCTCACTCCCAGAAAATCAGTGGTATGCTTGCTTCATCTTATATATGTCAGCAAGTGTTTTCAACTATGAACCTTAGAAAGAATTGTTTCAGAAGTAGACTGGCAGATGAGCATTTAGCCCCGTTCCATAGAATCAGTACATCTCACTTCGAATGTCAATCTAAGGAACTTTTTTTTTTTTTTCCGCTTTTTGACCCGCGACCGAAAAAGTTTGCCCATCCCTGGTATAGGGTGCATCGAATACCGGTAATAGTTTTTGTCTTGCTAAATAGTCGTGTTTTAAAATCACTCATCGTTAATTATTTTTTGATATGTGTGTTCATGTGTTGTGTTCTTTATAATATTATTTACAAAAATATTCAAAGAGAGAGAGATATATAAAGATATATCCTTATATACATATAAAGACATAGTTAAATGAAGATGTATCTTTATAGAGAGAGAGAGAGCGCGACCTGGTGACCAATTGGCTGATTGGTACTCTGACTTTTGGTATCACAAGCTTCAGGTTCGAATCCTGACGGTGGCAGGGATGTTTGTGAGTGGTTCGGAATCCACTTTAAACTGTAGGTCTCGTCTGTTTAGCCCTCGTGGGCAGAAGATGACTGTAGAGCAATAAACTAAACTAAACCTATACATATATAGAGAGAGAGATGAAGATATGTCTTTATATAAAGAAAGATAGATGAAGATATATCTTTAGAGAAAGAGACAGTATATGTGTGGTGGTTTTTTTCATACATTTGAGTAGAGTTATATTTTACTTGTACTAATTGTGAATGCTAAATAGAAGTTGAAAACACTAATATTAAAAATAAAAGAATTAGAAAATAAAAATTTAGGCAAATCAGAAAAATAAACTAATAAAATAAGAATCTTCTTTTATAAGTAAAGAAATTTGTACCTGATATTATTATTGATTTTGTTTATCAAATTGTGGGTTTTGTTACTGATTTGTCAAATCAATTTTAGTCATCCTTAAATAAGTTTGGCTATTACAATATTTATGAATTTTGTATGACCTGTGTATATTTTGCTGTGCATTTAAATATTTTAATTAATTAAAATAGCTATAATTTAACCAAAACTCACTTTTGAAGTTTAAACTGATTTTCGATTTTGAAAATTAAACTGAAAAAAATTTTTTAAAAATTCACAAAGTAAAAAAACATTATAATTCTATTCAATATCTTTTTCGTTAAAAAAAAAAAAATTCGAGTAATTTTATATTTCTCAATGTTTTTAATATTTTTATAAATTTGATTTCTTGGCATTATAACTGTTAAAAAGGTTTGACTTTGTAAATACACTTATGAATAATTTATTAATCTATAAACATAACTAAAATGAAAATATATAATTAAGAAATAAAATAAGACATAAACATACATTAAAAAATTCTTACGTTTTTAAAGTCTTTAAATATTGCTTAGTATAAAATTTTTAACAATCCTTAAATAAAAATATGAGTAATAATCATACTTTTAAAATTGGGGATTCTTTATTGATCATATAGGAAGTAATAAAAACTTTTATAATGAGTTTCTGTTTAATTGGCAGTATTTAAAAAACAATTAAGAATTAAAATTTTATATAATTTCATATCAATTATAATATGAAAAAGCTAAGAAATAGAGATTAGGGAAATAATGCAAATGCATGCTAAAAATGCAGTTATTATCATTAACTTTTACTGAATAGTGGCGCAGTTACCTTTATAAAGTTCCCCCCGAAAGGCATAGTTCTCCCGTCCATACCCGTTATTGAGCTGTTCATGATATATATAAGGACCACCCATGTTCTCCTTCCTCTTTTCTGACTGGTAGGGGTAGCCCTAGGTACGGCGATGAGACGTAAAGAAAATAAAAAGAAAATTCAATGATTAATCTTATGTTATGGGATTGACTAATTTTCCCTTATCAATTACATTTACTTCCGTATTGAAAGCTCTTACAATTCCAAGATTTATTCACAAATTGAGTATTACTGAAATTTTCAAGATTTATTCTTCAATTGAGTATTTTTACAGTTCAAGATTTGTTCACCAATTGAGTATTTTTATATTTCCAAGATTTATTCATAAATTAAATATTTTTCCTACGATTCCTTAGTTGTTGTTGTTTTTTTCCTTAGGTTTATTCACAAATTGAAAATATTTGCATTACTAAGATTTATTCTCCAATGAAATATTTTTTAAATTTCCAAAATTTATTCATTAATTGAGCATTTTTATAGTTCCAAGATTTATTCATCAATTGGATATTTTTTTGCAATCCCAAGATGTATTGAGTATTTTTGCGATTCCAAAATTTATTCTCCAATTAAGTATCTTTGAAATTTTCAAAATTTATTCACAAATTGAATATTTTTTCAATCCCAAGATTTATTCACCAGTTGAGCATTTTTACAGCTCCAAGATTTATTTATCATTTCAGTATTCTTGGAATTTCCAAGATTTATTCATCAAATGAATATTTTTACTGTTCCAAGATTTATTCATCAATTGAGCATTTTTGCAATTTTCAATGTTTATTTTTACAGTTCCAAGATTTATTTGCCAATTGAGTATTTTTGCAATTTTCAAGATATACTGACAAGCTGAGTATTTTTGTAATTCCGAGGTTTATTCATTGATGTAATACCAATATTTATTTCCCAACTAAACATTTTAGTAATTTTCAAGATTTATTAACCAATTCAATATTTTTGCAATTCCAAAATTTATTGAGTATTTTTGAAATCCCAAGATTTATTGAATATTTTTGCAATTCCAAAATTTATTCTCCAATTAGGTATTTTTGAAATTTTTAAAAAATTTTCACAAATTGAACATTTTTTTTAATTTCGAGATTTATTCATCAATTGAACATTTTTACTGTTCCAAGATTTATTCACCAGTTAAGAATTCTTACAAGTTTCAAGATTTATTCATCAATTAAGTACCTTTGCAATTAAAAGATTTATTCAACAATTGAATATTTGTCCTACATTTCTTCCGCCCACCCCCCTAGGTTTATTCAAAATTTTTGCTTTACTATGATTTATTCACCAATTGAATATTTTAGCAATTTTCACGATTTATTCACAAATTAAGTATTCAGTTTCCAGATTTATTATCCAATACTCTATTGGACTAATATGCTGTAGAGAATTGAGTAATTGTTAATGATTTATTTTATCCATCATAAGTGGAGTGGTTATAAGTAGAAATAGTCTTTAAGTCAGGAATTACTTCCAAGCTTCAGGTAATATTACTGTAAATAAAATAATCAAATTATACTAAATAAATAACTATAGTTTGTACATGTATTGTTATTTTTTAACAGTATTTCTTAATATATTTCAAAAATATGCAATCTACATCCAATATCCCTACACCTGTTTTCCAAAAAACATCCAACCTGTAGCATCCACACAAAATGTTGCTCTTTTCTTCCCCCACCCCTTCCCCTTCAAAAGCCCTTATCCCCAAAACTCCTCCCTATCTTTTCTTTTCTCCCTCCATCCGTTTTCTTTCCCCCGACCCCCATCCGACGTCATAATGATGGGTGACGTCACACCGGAAGTCGTTCATCCGGAAACGGGGCACTTCTGCTGATGAAAAGGGCGGCCATCTTGCAGCGGAAACGGCTCCGAAGACTCTTTAACCCTTGTTAGAGAGGGATCATTTGACGCCCGGGAAAGAGGGGTGGGTGGAAACTTACACCCCAGTTGCCAGATGCGGAGGAGTAAAACCTCAGGGGTGTTATCGGATGATGTATGGCCGACTGGGGTTACTTATCCTCAGGTGACCTGTAAAAAAAGTCTCCAAAGTATAGGAGAGAGGGTTACATAGAGATGAATAGATAATATATATATATGAGCTATTTTTTAACCCATAACGATACTGTTTCATATATGTTGTAATAAAATATGCTTTTGAATTTATTGTAAGTATTCACAAAACTTCAAAATGAAATGTATCTGTACAATAGCTTGCATCCCATAGGAATTTTATTACAATGCATATAAAGTAACATTTTTTTATAATTTATTTTCTGATTCTACTGATTTTAACCCCACAAAAATTCTGTTTTATATATGTTGAAATAAAATATGTTTTTGAATTTATTGTAAGTATTCCCAAAACTTCAGAATTAAATGCAATGTATGCAATAGTTTGCATCCCATAAAAATTTTATTACAATGCTGATAAAGAAATATTTTTATAATTGATTCACTGATTCTGACTTTAACTTTCCTACGATATTAAATTATGAATTCTGACGTGTTAATTGATTACTTTTTTTATCCATGTGGTTATCCATATTTACAGGAGTGCAATATCAATACGCTTTTTGAAGAATCATTTGTAAATTTATGAAATAATGATACTAAATAAAAATTCAAATAATTTGCAATTTAACTGTAATTGTTTCGAATCAGCCATCTTTTAAAAATTGTTCAGTAATGTTTTTTTTTTCTTTTAATAGTAGAATATTACAATCAAATATTTTGAGATTTTAAAATAAAATTAAAAATTTCTGTTGAAAAATAAGATTATATCTCTAAATATAATTAAATTTTGGGACCTAAGGTCTGTCACATATTTTGCTATTGTACCTAAATAGTTATTTATATCCATAGTTCATATAAATAATAAATACAAAATATTACTTTCTCATTAATTTCCATAAAGAGAATTTCTTAATTTTATTTAAATTAGAAATCAACTGGCCAGGATTTGTAATTCTTTCCTATATATACATTACATATTTGATAATCCATCTTTCTAATCCTTTGTACAGTTGTAAAAGGGATGATGAACAATGACATCACTATCAAATAAATTTCATTACAATTAAAATAATTGATTCGTTATGTAATGAGCATATGTGAGTGTGACGTAATGAGCATACAGTGAATATAATTGTTAAGCAAAGAGTATATGAGATGGAAAAAACATGTATATTACATAAAAAATTTCAAAATTCTTATTTGTATCATTATTTTAAAAAAAAATTCTAATATATTCTATTTTAAATTATTTAAATTAATTAATATTAATTTTAAATTATTTAAAATTCTTATTTTATCATTCATTTAATGAAATTTACTGAACGTCTTAGGAAATTGAATTTCTGGTAGCTAGTCGTCGATACTTTTAAGAAAGAGGTTAAGAATTCGATGTATCTTTCTCTTGATGAAACTCGCTGAGTTCAATCGACGGCAGTCTGTTAAAGAGTTTTTGATACTAATCATCTTCGAATAAAAAAGATTATGGATTTTATGTATCCTGTCATCGATGAAATTCACTGAACTCAATCGATGACATAATCTGTTAAGGAGTTTTTTAGAAGCTAGTCATGGATACTTCTAAGAAATAGGCTACGCATTCAATGCATCATTCCATCAATGAAATTCACATAACTCAACCAATGGCATTCTGTTACAGAGTTTCTGATAACTAGTCGTCTTCGAAAAAAAAAGATTAGGGGTTCGATGTATTATTCCATGAATGAAATTCACTGAACTCAACCGAGAACATAATCTATTAAGGAGCTAATTGTGGATTCTCTAAGAAAGAGGTTACGTGTTCAGTGTATCATTCCATAAATGAAATTCAGAGTTAAACGTTGACTTAATCAGTTAAAGAGTTTCTGGTAGCTAGTCGTCTTCGAAAAAACAAGATTATGGATTCGAGGTATCTTTTCTTCGATGAAACTTCTTGAGCTAGATCAATGGCAATCTGGTACAGATTTTCCGATAAATAGTAGTCTTCGAAAAAAAAGATTGTAGATTCGATGTATCATTTCATCAATGAAACTCACTGAACTCAACTGATGACATAATCTGTTAAGTTGTTTCTTGGAGCTAATTATGAATACTGCTAAAAAAGGGGCTACGTATCGATGTATCATTCCATAAGAGAAACTCATAGCATTCATCAACTGATTTAATGAGTTAAAGTGTTTCTGGAAACTAGTCGTCTCTGAAAATAAAACGTATTAAGGATTAGATATGTCTTGTCATCGATGAATTTCGCTAACCTCAATCGATGACATAATCTGTTAAGGAATTTCTTAAAGCAAGTAGTGAATACTTCTAAAAAAGATGTTATGGATTCGATGTATCATTCCATCAATGAAACTCACTTGGCTCAGCTGATGACAGTCTATTAAAGAGTTTCCAATAACTAATCATCTTAAAAAAGATATTTCGTATTCGGTGTATCTTTCTATCGATGAAATTCACTGAGCTCAGTCGATCGCATAATTTGTTAATGAATTTCTTGGAGATAGACGAGGATACTTCTAAAAAAAACGTTACGTGTTCCATGTATTATAGTATTCCATAAATGAAATTCATAGAATTCAAACAATGACTTAGTCAGTTAAAGAGTTTCTGGAAGTCTCATTCCATTTCATGTATCATTTGATGAGTGAAATTACCAGAGCTCGGCCACTGATTTAGTCCATCAAAGAGCTTCTGGGAGCTTATTTTGAATATTTCAAAGAAAGAGGTTGCCAATACTTAAGAAATATCTTATGACAGAATAACGTGAACTTTGATATTTTATGTACACAGATGACGGGTAATGGGAAGTAAAGCAATGTCAGCAACTTTAAAACAATAATACTGAGACGAGACCTTAATATTTGACAATACTGAATAAAGTGAAATCAAATTGTCTGAAAGTAATATGAAATAGTTTAATGACAAATTGAATGTAGAAAAATTTAAAAATAGTTTCAATAATTTTGAATAAGCTGAAATATGCATTTGTTCAAGTTGTTTTCTGACTTTCAATGCTTCAGAAAGATCGGCAATTTTTTTTATTGACACTATAATTCCTCAATTTATGCCGAGTACTTTTTAAAATCATATTCAATTCCAACTCATTTAATAATTCAAGATTATAAACATTCAGGCTCATTTGCATTTCATGCTCAGGGATCATATGGTACATTTACTTTTCCATATCTGAATTAATCCATTTTGCTACCCAAATCCCAGAAGGCAACATAAAGTTTTATCTGTATATTCTTTACATTAAAAGTGTAATACAAAATTTATTTAAATGAAGTTAATTTTAACATACTATTTATTAAAATCTTCCCATCCTTATTAAACTGTAAAGAATGTTGGAATAAAAAAATATATATGTGTGTGTTATATACTGGAGACTTTATAATCTCATGGTCAGGTTTGGATAGGTTTGTCGGTCTACGGTCATTTTTTGCATACTTTAGGCTAACTAGACCAGGACCTGCAGTTTAACGTGGATCCTGAACCATTAACAAACATCCATGTCACCGCCATGATTTGAAACTGGAGCACCAAATGCCGTAGCGCTATCCTGTTGGACATCAGGCCGCTTTTATGGTCAAAGCAGAAAATATAATGTTAGAATTCTAATCTCAGCAATTTAATAAATATGCACAAACTTTTGTATTTATTCGACTTCATTTTACATTCAAAACTTATTAACGTTACTTTAAAAAAAAGTCTTTATTAAACGAAACTCCAAATATTTTTTAAGTAACAAATTTGTATAAATAAAAATTTTAATTAATTTTTTCCTTTCTTAAATACTAAGGAAGATTTTTTTGAAAGTATATTTCCTACATGAAATTCTTGATTCATGACTTAGGAGAATTTGAAAAAAATCAACCAATTTCTCAATTTTGCAAAATATCGAATGTGTAAGCTGCAGAGATCGAATATGGAAATAAAAATTAATGAGATCATAATTCCCTTTTCCAGTAAATTAAGTACGACAGTTTCGCTCCTTTGACATACGAGACAAAAGCTCTTACGATGAATCAATTTACTATAAGAACACTGAAAACGCAATTTTATTAAGAAACATAATAAGTGCATTGCGCTACATTAATATCTGCTAATGCTTTTAGACATAGGTCCCCTAAGTTAATTACAAGGAAGACATATTCTCATTTTTTTTTCTTAGGGACTCTACTAATTGGATCAGATTTTTATCTGTCGTTGCATATAAAATTCAAATTTTATGAATTCAATTTTTCTAAAAAAAAACATATTTTCAGCTTTTATTAAGTTTGTAACGAAGGGGTTCTTATGAAAGAAATCTTTTTGTCTGTTATTTTATCCAACATTTTAATTATAGAATTCTAAAAGTTTTAAGATCAAGCCCTCTAAAATATTATTTGTTTATGTTCCACCAACCGGCAGCTACATGTTTATACAATATGTAGATAAATTTAATTATAACTCTGAAAATGGCAACACTGCTTCCATTTACCTGTAACATTCCTTCCATTAGTCTTTCAGTACAAAATTGCATCAGAGATGAAAGCGTTGCCATTCTAAAAAATAAATATTAAAATAGAATTTTATCTAATGTAGTTAATATATATTTGAAATTAACTAAATAAGGATAATAAAAATTTTGTTATTTATTTAATTATTTAACCTTTTTATTCATTAAAAATGTATTATTATTTTTGTATTATCTTCTGTTTTCATATATAAAATTTAAAATTTATAAATTCAATTTTTCTGAAAAAACATATTTTCGGCTTTTATTTTGTAATGAAGATTTCTTATGAAAGAAATCTTTTTGTCTGCTATTTTATCCAACATTTTAATTACAGGATTATAAACATTTAACATTTTTATTCATTAAAATTGTGTTGTAATTTTTTACAAAATAACAATGCAATGTATTATTTATTTATTTAAATTAAGTTGTAACTAATAATTTCTCTTAGCACGGCATACTAGAAAAAAAAATCACTATTTGTTATTTTGTTTTTGTAAACATTTAATTCTTGTTTTCTTCACAAATACAGTAATTTCAATATTTATAAAAAAATATTAATTTTTAATAAGATTAGTTAAAATTATCATTATAAGATTGTATTATTATAAGTTAAAAAATTATAAACTTTTTATCAAAATTATATACTTTTTATCAAAATTATTAATAATAAATTAAATATTTTCTTCCGGAAATCGATTGTTCTTCAAATATTTTAAAAATTGAATAAAAATATATAAATTACAAATTTTATTTATTGTGACATCCTGAATTATTTTATTTTAGAATATAATATAAAAAATATAGAAATAATTTTAAATGGTAATTGAAACTATGTATATAATAGTGTTTGCAAGATTTGGTTTTTAAAGAGATATTTTAAATTATGTAAATCATAGCTAAATAATCTTCCAAATGGTAAGAAAGAAAAATAAATATTATACGAAGATATTTCTCTACATATTTAATCATTATTACAACGAAATTTTTTTTCGTAAAGGTACAACTGAATATTTTTTCTTGTACCTATATTTGAATTAGATAATGAAAGTTTGTTTTCCTTAAGTTTCATAACACGTGATGTTAAGATGACATTTATAAAAAAATAAATTAATTATGAAATTGTAATACTAACAATTTTAATAATTATATATCATTTTGACAAATAATATATATGTATAATAATTATACCAATAAATCATTTGTTAGAAATATGATTGTGTATCATATTTGGAAGTATATCAATTAACAATCGTAATTATCTCGTCGGTACCCAGTCTGAACTTTAACAGAACGTCGAACTGGGCAAACAACCAAAGTGTCAAGATGGACAGTTCTCTTAGTCTAATGTGGATGTGGCGCTTGCGGACATTGTGGTTGAACCTTGTATCCCTTTTAATCTTTTAATACTTACTACTACTCTTGGTAATGTAGCTTTTAACGAAGATTTCCCAAAGATTCCGACCAAGCATAATAAACGCCCAGAACTGCTGCTTCAGATGGCCCTCTGGATCTTTAATAATATCCCTTATCATATTCTGGTTTACTACACTGATGGAAGTGGTGTCTTTGTGAAAACAAGTGGAGGTGATTTCAAATATCGTTTTAGAAATCCGGACCACAATTTAGTTTTTCGCTCAGAACATATTACTGTGAGAGAGACCTTGAACTTCTACCTGATGTATGGATTGTAACTGACAGCAAAAGCTCTATCCAGTTCTTGAGGGATTGGCAGCGCATCCTGGATAAATTGGGGCAGTATCTCATTGCCAATTTGGCTGCTTTGGTGCAGGACTTCCCTTGTGTTTGCAGTGGATTTCCTCCCATGTTGGTATATATGGAAACTAAGTTGCTGATCGATTTGCCGGGAAGGGTCGAGGCACTACTCCTTCCTCTGATCTACGAGTTTATGAGGAAGCTATCTTTTCTTCTTCCTATTTCTGGTCAAAGTAAATACAACTTGGAGAATGCCACCCAAGCATGACTGGTATGCAGCCAAGTACCCTGGACTGTACTTGCCCATGATTTGCTCAGACTGCTTCATCTGGGCTAAGGACTGGCCACAGAAGGAGTTTAACCTTCAACGGAAATGTGAAGTCTTATGCCTACTGTCACTGCTCAGCCATCGCTACTCCCTCTCATATCATTGATTGCATTGGTGCCTCTCTGGGGCAGCCTTTGAATTAGAAGAGATGGCTTTTTATTTATTAATGCGACAGGGTTTTTGGACCTGGGTTAGAGCCTAAACCAGGCGGATAAGCAAAACCAACAACAATAGATCAATTAAAAATAAAAACTACTAATAAATTATATACAATTTATATTATCTACTTGGCATGCGAATATCAATAATTGATATGAAACTACAAAAGAAGATTAAAGCGTTTCCATTTTCCCTTATTATTTTTTTTTAATTTACATAAAAATTATATCAATTTAATTTATTTTAATTCACATAAAAATGAAGTATATATTAAAAATAAAGAAAACAACAGAAATACACTCAATAAAAAACGTTTTAAAGGAAATTTTAGAGGGTGCAAACCTCCCAGATCGAGTTCAAAGGGTTCGTTTTGAAAACAGATTTTGTGTAGTAGGTGCCCCATGTTTCACCGAAACAACATTGAATCTACTATATATATATGCCGTATTAAACAAGTAACAATAACTAATAACAGATAAAGTGTCTATTCTTAGAAATTATTTTTTAATTAATTAATTAGATGTAGTAATATATCCGAACAGTCCGTTGTTATGAATAAATGGTTTTACAAAATCTTTTTTTTATTTGTAACTGGTATTTGAACATAACTAAGAATAACTGATTAATTAATATAATAATCCCATCTTCTACGATGTGAATCTACAGAGGAGTCGAGATATTGGGAAGCAAGATCGCTCATTAGGCAATGACTATTGTCTTCTTTTTGTTCTTAATTCTTGATAGTTCTATTGTTCTTTGTAACTTTTTGCCTAGCCATTGGAAATAATATATATATAGTTGTATTTTGATAACTAATGATATCTGAATTAGTGATACTTGAAAAGACAAAACATATTGTCAAGTTTTAAAAACATATTAAATTATCTGTGTTATAAAAATCACAATATGGTTTATGTTATATTCTGATTTTAATTAAAAATCCCACTAAAATAATATTTCAGTTGAAAAACTAAATTTAATCATGCTTTCTTGCAGAGAGACAAAATACTCGATATGGTACATTTCCTTTATTTATATACAATTAATTATATATCGTTAACTTAATTTTTTCTTCGTAAATATAAAGTTTTTTTTCGTGTTCGTAAGAAGAATAGCTTTTAACTTTTAAAGAAAAATAACATCTAAGCAATCATTTATCATTTGGTGTTAGCTGTTACTTTCATTTTAGATTCAAATAGAGAAATTACTGACTTAAACGAAACTAGGAAATTCGATTGTTAAAAGGTAGAATAATATGTGATACTCATTCAATTTAATTGGCTGATTTAATAATTTTTTGAGAATTAAATACCATTATGAAAGCAAAATTATATTTTTATACTCTATTTAAAATCTTTTCTGAAATTGCGCTGGCTTCAAGGTAAATTTTATAAAATTTCTTTTTAATGCATTTCACTGTAAGAATGAAAGTAGAAATTTTAAAATATTTATAATTTCTATTGATGAATCGAATCACAAATCAACCCAAACGAAATCCATAATTTTTGGAATAGAGGTAAAACATATAATTATTCATCAATTTCTAAATAATCATGTCGAAACTAAAGAACGGGGATCCAAAATAGATCTTTAAACTTTTTTCCAAAATCCATCCAGTTAACAATCTTGACTTAGGACAAAACCAATATTTCTTCAATGTTTCACGTGGTTTCCTACGTAGCATACACTTGAGTTTTTTTATGCGTCTTTTAACTCATATATAAGAGAGTTAATGATACAAGAAATTGTCACGAAACAAAAATAGCAAAAAAATTTTTTAATTGCTTTTACTCCTAAGTTGATAATCTTCATTTAGAAATTATTCTGAAACCAAATTGCCAACATTTCATTTTAAAATTCGTACAATTTTTTGGCATCCTTTATAACAAAAAAAATATTTATAAATTAAATTAAAGGGCATATAAATTTTAATACATGATTATAATAATAACAAAAAATTAAATTCTCAGCATAAATTTTCTGTGGTAAATTACATTGTGAATGAAATTGAAATGTCTGTATAAGTTGTGTAAACATAAAAACTTCAAACATATTTAAACATAAAAACTTCAAACATATAAACATGAAAACTTAAGTATGAATTCATATTTTTTATTTAAATGGCAAATTATTTATGTGGAAAATATTGCCTAGTTCCTTTCCAAGCAATACAGGGCTAAAAAGCAGCCTTTCGTAGTTGTCCAACGTTTTATATAGGATGACTGCAGCTAGCTATCACTGTAGTTGAGTATCCCAGATCAGCTGCAGTTGTGAGTACATTATCAGAAATTTTCATTTTTCCTTTTTTTATACAGATGAAATTGAAAAAAAAATCATTAGTTTGAGTTTAACGGAACTTTTTATTTTTATCGCCAAACATATTTGCGCCAAATTTACAAATTACGCCAACTTTACACTTTATTTTATCCCTTACTTTGCATAGACTATTACAGTGGCCGAAGAAAACTGGTTACCATATTTGGCAATTGATTCACCTTCACGACTAACATGTCATAACATTCCTTTGAGCAAAGAAATACTGAAAATTCACACAATTTTTCAATTATCTATAAAATCATATAATTAACTGAGCCAGGCAGATGATCATTGAAATAAAGATTTTGGTGTTAAAAAATACCAAACCAATGTGGCAACTGTCCCGATGTCGAGCTTACTCCTTATCTATCTTTGTTGCCCAGTTGTTGCAGCCCCATGAATTGACTGAACTATCCACCATAATTGTCTGAACTATAGGATTTCTACTCAGATCTGGCAATCAACATAGCCAATATTATTATTCGGGATCACCACGATATTTGATTTTCTTGTACTCTTCAGGGGATACGACAACGACAGCAATAATGATTTTTATTTCAAAATTCTAAAGTATTTTTATAAACATTATCTTTAAATTATATGAATCCCATTTTCAATAAACAATGAATGCTTCAATTTGCTAAAAAATATAATTTAGGAATATTACTGCATCTGAATTTTAACATACTTTTTTACTCCCAGTACTAATAAAAATACTATATAATTTTGATTAACCAATGGCGGGCCTAAAAAATATCATATAAGAAGACAACTAAAGAACAGATACGAAATATTTATCATTTCTCTTTCTAAACACTTAATGATTACAGAAAAATCCCATTTTAAAATCCCACGCGATCTCGCAAACCAATTCTCATTTTGTCCTAATGAGTACACCATCTAAATTATATTAAGTGAGTTTATTTCATTGTCTCACTATCAGAACACATTGCTGAACATTTTTCCATTAGGAAAATTTCAACTGCGGTCTCAAACGTGCCTTTAAATTCTCCAAAGTTGTTTTTGTTCATTGTTTGACATTAGTTTGAGATTGCTACTCTCCTGATTGCTTTACAGATGATGTTTAATGTGTTGCTTCTATTATAGTTCAAACAAATTCACCTTTCATGAATTTTAAAAAAATTGCTTTATTTTTCCAATATAAATTATTCATTTATAGTTAAAATGTTTTTTGGCCTCCACAATTTATTTGGTCAATTGCGAGTCACGATGAAAGTCTCTAGTGGTAGTTTAGAGAAAAAATCTTGATGCCTAGAAATTTTTCCTTAAATGATAATTTCATTAAGTATATAAATTCGAGAATTTTATCATGATTAAGATAAAATTTTTCCTGATGCGAATGTGTAAAAACATTTTAAAACATCCCAATAATATAAAATGCATCAATTTTTTTTAAAATTTGAATTTATATAAGTTTAAACAATAGGCAAAAGGCAACGACTAATCATCAAACAATAACTTTGACACATATAACAATAGTAACTATGTCTAAGTTAGTCAAATAATGCTAAAGCATTCGAACGTTTCTTTCTACTTCTTTAAACAATTTTAGCATCATAGCTTTTTTTTTTAATTAATAAATATTTCTGGGTTTTTTTATCATATTCGATTTCATATTCTTTTCATTATTAAAAAGTGAATTCATTAGCAGTTTACTATCAGAATACAAAAAATATGCCTTCTTAATTATTTATTTTTTAATTATACAATGAGGAATTACACTACATAAAAAAAATTCATATACAAAGCAGATTTCCTCAGGGTCATTAGCACTTGAAAGGCAGATATGTAGCTGATTTAGAATTATCTTAGGTGACCACTGGGATTTGTAGTGTTTTGGAATCCCCTTTAAACCATATGTCCCGGTCTAATATGACTACAGAGCGTTGAGCGTAGGGCTGAAACGCTCATTTCAATCGCTAATTAGAACACTCATTTCAATTAGAAAAATTGCTAATTTCATGAGACCTCATGAAATTAGCGGTTGCCTGGTTGACCTTCACAGGTCGAAATAATTACAGATAGAATATGGACCACATCATGAGTTGTTGCATTATGATTGGTGATAGAGCATGGGCTGAAGAAGTGTCGAGTCCAATGAGAAGTGAGAGTAGCTGACCCCCCTCTCTTCCCCTTTCTCTCTCTTGACGGATTTTCATAAAGGGAGGTTTTTGAGGAGAAAAAAGAGTGTTCTACAACGAGTCAGCAAGAAATGTTTTTTTTTTCTTTTCTCTTTTTTTGAAAGAGTTTAAACAGGCCGGAGATTCCACCTGTTTACAGAGTGGGTCCCTTGTGATCTCGTGTATCACGTTGTGTGATAATTAAGGTCTGCCGCAGTCAGGTGAATTAGATTTGTTGTAGACTCAAGAACTCTGAAAATCTTCGTCCTTGGAGTGAACTACACTTGTGAATCAAATTTAACTCTTTATTTTTCTTTTTTTTTCTTTTTTTTTGTAAATAATAATTTTTTAATAAATAGAGTTGTATATATATATATATATATAGGGCTAGTAAATAAAAATTAAAGTGTTCCTATGATCCTGAAAGTGACCCTCTTCTTGACGACGTTATAGGTATAGTATAGGCCTAGATGTTACAGTATATTAAAACAATAATGATATATTGATTAGTTTAAAAAATCCACTTTAAACCATAGATCTCTGTATAATATGACTGCAGAACATTTTGAGTAGAACTGACAACCCTACCCATTAAAAAGAAAACAACATCGGCCCACTAGGCAAAAGGCTTTGGCCCACTATGAGGCTAGCGGGCCTTTGAAGAAGATGATTAGTATACAATCAAATTTTAGTAAAAAATTATTTTAAAAAGGAACTTTTGTTTCTGAAATGAACTAGTTTCAAAAATTGTTATAACACTGTAAGTTAAAATAATCAAATTCGATTTAAGTAAAAATATATGTTTAACAAAAGACGTGAATGCAAAATCTGTATTTAGCATTTAAATTGCGAACTATAGTATAAATAATCAATATTAACAGTAGTAATTTGAATTTTCCATATTTAATCTGATGAGGTTTAAAATTTCACTAATTTAATTCTAATGCATGCCGTTAAAACAAATTGTTCGAAACTATTTTTATATTAACGTCATTCAATTTTGTTCGAAAAAAAAATAAATGATCATAGTTCTTTACATTAAGATTTAATTTACTCGATGTGACAATTAAGCACATAAGCACTGCTGTTGGAAAAAAAACCCATAAAAGTGCTATAAAAATTCCAAAAAACGACAAAAAGATATAAAAAAATTTATTCCTTCCACCATTTTCTTCCATCCCTATAAAAACCATCTCATACCGGTTTTTTTCCTCCCGATGAAAAAAAAAGTTCTGATATCGCATTCCAAAAGCTGAACGCTCGGCTAAAGAATTTTCAATACAATTCAACTCCAAATTAAGACTTCCTTTTTTTTTTTTTTTTTTATTACTTTCTTCTTCTCTAAAACATGAGTGGTGAAGAAGAAGGAAAAAAAACTGTAACCGCATTCCATTGCAAAAGATATGAGATGCAAGACACAATATCAATTTAAACGGGGAAAGGCTTTTCGTATTTTAATGAACATTGCACGACACTGCATAGCAACAACATCCAGGAATGCTGCAGACGATCCGGCAGTCCAGGAAACACTTAATGCCATCAAATGATATCCGGTTGGTTGTCCTGGCACTCGGTGGAATGCACCAATCAAATGACATTCTTTTTCTGAATGTGTTCCATTGTGCAGTGTATTGATATCGAACACTTCAATCAAAATGGAGCGAAGTGTTTCCACAAGAATCTTTCTTTTGGCTCTTAAATTGAAATGCAACACATATAAACTTTCTCTGAGAAGATAGAAGCATTGTGGTTTTGGTATTGTCTTCTGATATTGAATAGTAAACTGTTTTTGTTTTTTTCAATGTGGATGAATACTGCTGTGCCAAAAAGTAAGACCAGTTTTCAATTTAAACTTCCCGGGGCTTATGTTATTTCTATTTTTTTTTTCTTTTTTAGGTTTTTGTCACTGTCCTGTGTGAAATCTTACGCCGAAATATGCATTAGGGCTTGAGTTGCGCTTGATTTTGGGAGATGCTAAAACTGATTCCGGCGATTTTTGAAATGTCTTTTCAATCGACTCGAAACGTTGTCCTCTTATTCCTTTTCTCTGTAGAACTAAACAGGATTGATAAAAGCATATATAGTATCTAATGTTTCATCGTTTTACAATACATGTTTGTAAAGAAAGCAATCATAATTCGTGAATTAATAATTATTCAAAAATAGAGCTGGAGAATCTTAGTGGAATGTGTGCTGTATATCGAAGCTTGATTTGAAATCTTTCAAATGAGACCGTACTGATAAGATCTTGTACCAGACCCAACTCCATACACCACCATTAGAGATCTGTTTGAAATTGTGGCAAAATTTATATACATTGTAACAGGCACTATGATGAGTATCTTGGGCAACATAATTCTAAAAGACAGCTGGAATATCTTTTTGGAGAGTGTGCTGTTCCTCGGAGCTTGATTTAGCAGGCCTTATTGATAGAGATCGTGTATCAGACACTACTAAACACTACTATTAGGGATCTGTTTAAAATCCTGGTGTATACATTCTAGCATTAATTGTGTTGCATACCTTGGGCAATAATAATTTTCTGCTTACCGGCATTTGTAATGACAAAGGGCATTAGATTAAAGTGTTGAAGTTATTAAAGTGTTGATGCTCAATGATGAAACATGACATATTACGAAAGCCATCGTATCCCACAGATACTGTTTTTTTTATTGTTGTTGCTTTTAAGCAAAAAAATAACCAAAAACTGGTATCTTGCTGATTTTTGGAAATGTTAAACATTAAATAAATTTTATTTCTCTCGTCTGTCTCTAAAAAGTTGTTTATTTTTGCAGGGACTCGAAAAGACACTGCAGTACGAGAAAATGACGCAACAGGACATGACTTCCAGCAACTGCATCCTGGATTTTATGCAGAGGTTTCGTGGCTCCAGGCGACTGGTGCTTCTGATCGTGGCCATTGCTCTCCTACTCGACAACATGCTCCTCAGTTCGGTTGGTAAGTAATAGCAAACTCTAGTACTGCTTACTAATCTCGCTTTGCTGTCCAAATCAAGATCAGTTTTATTACATCATAAAACATGTTTCTTCACTAATTAATAGACCTTTGTATATCGATAAAATTATACCGTATATTTCCGATGTAAGCTGAGCCTTGTATAAGCCGAGAGTTTTTAGTATAAGTGAAAGTTTCGAGAGAATGGTTTTTCTTCAAATTATTTACCGTAAGTTCAAAACCAGTAAATAACCGAAATAAAAAAAATCTGTCACGTTTAAACTTGTCGTCACGAAGATAATACTGTCGCCAAATAGATAAAACACGGACGGAATCGTTTCTAATCAAATTGCTGAAAGCAAAAGCAAAACGCTAGAGGCTAACTGCGATAGTTATAATTCTGATAACCCTACATGAAGCAAAATAATTTTTATTGCAATATATTAATGTCAAATATAAAACTATTATCTTCATAAAACGATTAACTAAAGTCCTTTTTATTTTGTAAGCGTAAGAAATATAAACTAACTAAATAAAAATGTACTGGATTGAGCAATATTTGGCAATGTATCGCTTGCTGCGGGATAATAGGAAAACTACTTACGTTTTTTTTTTGTTTGTGTGTGTGTGTGTGTGTGTGTGTGAATTGAATGGGTCCGTATATAAGCTCACGCCAGTAATTTAGCTTTAGCAAAAGTTCTAAAAACTTCTCAGCTTATATACGAAAATGTACTTTATATATATGCAAGCTGAAGGTTAACCTCTCTTAATAATGCATATAATTAACAGTAGTTAACTTTTAAGCTATTTGAAATTATTTTGCATATAAAAATTTCATCCTATTTATTAAATTTATCTTCCATGTCAACTAATATTCTGTTTTTATCAAAATATGCAAGAAGCAAACCTATGTATTTCAAGCCCATCAAATGTAAATACTGAGCATTTAAATCATGCAAAAAACCTAAACAACTTTCAAACAAAGGAAAAACATTTAATACCATAGTAAACAAAGCATACCACTAGGCCTTCGTATCATATAAAATTTTACCTAATTCCACAAGAAAACTCATAAGAAAGCAAAAACAATGTCTAAGATGTTACTAATTTACATAATTGAGCTTCAATTAGTGTCATAATACAACTAAAGTGTGCACACTTCTACTATACTCTCTTTACACGTTGTAATGCTATCAGTTAAATTTATAACATAGCCTTTAAAAATCTTTTCATTGGGCTAGTGTTAGATGATTTATAGGAATTGTAGACAGAGATTATCATTGAACATGGGCAATCATTTTAGTATGGATCAAATTCTTGTGAATGGACCTTAAGGAAGACAGAGTTATCATCACTTTTCTTCTCTCCTTTTCGAGCTCTATAGAATGAGTTTTCAGTTGAAGCTTTGGCTAGGAACTTTTTTATTAAGTTTCTTATTGAACCATGGGTAATTAATTTAGTATGGATCAACTTCTTGTGAATGGACCTGAAGGAAATAAAACTATATCCTTATATTGTGTTGTATCCTTTCTGCTTGTATTTGACTAAAAAATATCACTGTTCCCTGAATAGGAATTATTACAACAATGGTGCCAAGAAGAACAATATTCAACCATGTTTTTAGAATTCACTAGAAATTTGAATCCAAAATCCTATTTGTTTTTGTTGTTGCTTATCTCCCTTGTTTAGGCCCTAAGCCAGGTCCAAAATACCATGTCGCATTAATAAATCAAAATCAATCTCTCCCTCATTCGACAGCTGCCTCAAAGAGGCATCAATACAATCAATGATATGAGAGGGAGAAGTGATGGCTGAGCAGTGGCAATAGGCATAAATCTTCACATTTCCGTTGAAGGTCTAACTCTTTATGTGTGCCAGTCCTTAGCCTAGATCAGGGGTCTCCAAACTTTTCAACCTTAGGGCCATACTGTTTACTCCAATAAGTACCAAGGGCCAAAACCGTTTTGATTTTTCTGCCATTATCTATAATTTCTAGACCAGTCGCCGAGTACGCGCTCTGAGCGAGCATATGCTTTCTAAATTCGCTAAATTCAATTACTACGCAAAGAATGTTTACAGATCTAAGTTAACCGATGAGCATCTTAAATCTCTTTTAATAATAGGTACAAGTAAAATTTATCTACTGTTGTCAGTGAAAAATTACAATTGCATACGTCTCATTAGTATTTTTTATAAGTGGCTACCCCGCGGTTTCATTCGCGTTAATTTAGCTTTTCCGTTCCTGAGGGATTTTCGGGATAAAAAACATATGTTTGATTCAGGATATATAGGTAAATATCGATATACGTACATATGCGATACTCTTTACCCCAACATAACTACCGAGGATAACCGAGGGATGTTCACTAGTTTATAATGTTAGTGGGATTCATTTCAGTTATTTGTTAGTTGTTATACTTAAGTTAAATTTTCTGTGTATTATGTTTGTCATTAAGCTTTACCTAGCAAGTCAATAAAACCGAGTTATTATCCTTCTATGTTTTTTTATCCAACTTATTACAGCAACAATAAGCTATTCGCTGTCGCGGGCCGGATTGATGACACTGCCGGGCCGGATTTGGCCCACGGACCGTAGTTTGGAGACCCCTGGCCTAGATAAAGGAGTCTGAGTAACTCTTGGGCAAGTGCACTGCAAGGACAATCCAGTGTACTTAGCGGCATATCAGTCATGATTGGGTGGAATTTTCCAAGTGGTATTTACTTTGGCCAGAAATAAGGAATGTATCTCAGAAGATAGTAGATCGTTCTCTATCCTCTCCGGCAAACAGATCAGCGACTTCGTTTCAGTATATACCAATATGGGAGGGAATCCACTGCAAACACATAGAGCCACCCTGGGCCAAAGCAGCCAGATTGGCAATGATATTTACCCCCAACTTATCCAAGATGCGAGGCCAATCCCTCAAGAACTGGATAGAGCTTTTGGTATCAGTTAAAATCCACACATCAGGTACACTAGAGCCCAAAGCAAGTTTCAGGGCCTATGTTATAGCACTGAGTTCTGAGCAAAACCCTGAACTGTCGTAGGGATTTCTAAAGTGATATCTGAAATCTCCTCCACTTGTTTTCATAAAAACACCACTGTCCGTTCTTCCAGAGTCATATTTGTTTCCATCAGTGTAGATAACCGGGGCTTGAGAAGGGTTATTATTAATTACCTGGGGGGGACAGCTGACACAGTAAAATATTTAAATACCAAAAACACTTCTATGAAAGATTATTATGATAATCATTAATTCTAATCTTTGTAGAATATGTCACTAAATTTTCAAAATGAAAAATTCATTCCTTTAAAAATTTGGGTGCAAAAGAAAAACAATATTATTTATGAAAACTGATAGAGGTTTCTTAGCTAAGCGCAATGTATTACATAAAAATTTAGCTTACATTCAAATTTTTCTTGCATTTGCATTCTGCGAAATTTAAACTATTATTTATATTACACTTTTAGCTTATCATTTTCAAACTCAGTACGAATTTTTAAAATCACTAGATTACGTAGAATAATGACCCTAAATAAATAATGGCAACTAATGGCCATTAATGATAAATAATGGCACCTGAGGATTTCCAATATTTAAAGCTTTACAAAAAATGTGACAGATTTTATTTAATCTTATTTATTTTAGATATTTATCTCTTTTTTTGTATTCTAAAGATTAATATTTCATTACCAAACACTTATATTCTTATTAAAAACATAACTGTGGTACCACTAATGTCTAAATTATGCATCCCATGCGAAGATTCCTTTGTGTGTAAATGTAAATTAATAAATAAATAAAAGACATATACAGACAGATAAACACAGACAAACTAATAATCCATTGAATTGCAATGCTAAAAATAAAGTAATTTCTGGCTAATTAAATCAAAATATATTGATAGTAATGCATATATAGTAAAAGTTGATATACATATGTACATATATATTAACAGTTGATAATTATAGTACAATAAACATATGTAGTAATACATGCATCATGACATCATATTATGTGGAGAATATAAAAAAGGCAACGATATTTCTAAAATTTATTGATAGTAATACATAGTAATTGATAGTTGATATACATATATATAGTAATAGTTGATAGTTAGTATAATAAACATGTATAATAATACATGCATCATGACATGTGGAGAATATAAAAAAAGGTAAAAGTTTTTTAAGATTATCATTTTTTGTACGAAAGTGACAGTTCTATATTATAAAATACAATACAAAAAATATTGCTTAAAAGTGTGATAAATGTTCATTAAAAAGTTCAAAAGTTACTTTGTATTAAAACTGCATCTCAGATATTAACGAAATATTTTCACGTACACATCTTCGGTAATTGTCTTTAAAAATTCTTGTATTCGCTAAACTAATGAGATCTTGGAAGCAGTAATGAGCATTTCTATTTCCTCTTCGAAATCCAAAACTGCAGATGGACTTCCTGTCGACAACGTCATTTATTTCCATTTATTTTTGCATAACATGTTTAATTTGGAACAAAACACAACAATAATTGCCTCAACCATAAATGTAATTTTATTTTAAAGGAAATATTTTATTCTATACGTAATTTAATTTTTTTAACAAATACCAATTTTATATTTTTATCAAAAACAAAATGCTTAATTTAAATTATAATTATCGTTATATAATAATTTTAATTATATACTTTTGAAGCATTTCATTACGATGTTAATGTAAAAAAAAAAAATTTATAATTTCGCAAAACCTCAATAATTTTGAATGGAAAATTTAGATCACCTGCTCCATACTTTATTACAATTAAGTAATAAAGTATAGTAATAGTTTATGAAGAAAGTTTATTCAATTATTGTTAACATTTTAAGTAACAAATCATGGTGAAACAAATCATGGAAAACATCTTTTGTGAGATTTTTTTTTTTATATATTTACATTCACAGTATCCTTAAATAAGAAAAAAACACATAAAAATAAATTCCGACTTTTTTTTTTTTTTGCAGTTAAAATCAAATATTACCTTTGTTGTATTATCATTTCATGTTTTTAAATGAGATTTTCTTTTTCAGATTTTAACGCGAAGTGTTTTAATAGAAATCCATAAATATGTACTCAGTACTGCACGGACGCTAAACTGCATGAACATTAAATGTTAGAAAAACTGTTTAAAAATCGAAAATTTTTCCAGAAATTATTTTTCTGGAAGATCTAAGACGGAAAATTTAAAAGAAGATGTATATATTTACCACAAATATATTTTATATAACCCTAGCACATGTCTAGCAGCAATAAACCAGATGCTTGAATGTAATTCATCAAAACGTGTCAAATGCCATTCCCTCTCAATCATTCTTTTCCTCAACTAATTCTATCTTTCAATCACTGAACAATGATTAGTTTTATGGAAACATCCTGCACTTGAGTCAAAAGTGGTATCAGTCAAACGTGTGAGATTTGAAAAATATACAGATATATATCCAATATGGATTGTTTAATTTCTTTTTAAATATATTTTTTTAAAGTCTTAAAAAATCAAAATTGAGTTAAAAAAAGATTTTTATATTTTTGGACATTGATTACCAGTTATACCAACTATACATAAGTAAACAAACTATAATATACCAATATGTACATAAATGACCTAAAGCCAACTGAACAGACCAATACACTCAAGAGCCAAAACATCATGACCACCCCTACATTTCGCAATGAACTCGCCTGGAAGGCACATGATCAGGTGGAAGTGGTATTTAACTGGTACTAAGTGGTGGTATTAATCCATGCCAAGGCGGGTTGAAGCTATGTTGCGCGCCAAAGGTGGGCCAACTCGTTATTGACAGGTGGCCATAATGTTTTGGCTCTTGAGTGTATATATATATTCCATATACCGTCTATACATAGATCATAAAATTTATACATGCTATATCATAATATCACCTATACATAAGACTGACGGAGATACTTATAAGGCAAAATCACAGAAAAGGGGCCGCTGGGATTTGGCATCAAAAATTACTTTCGCCAAACTGAGCCAAGTAAAGAGTTGCGATTGTAAGTGAAGTGAATTGTAAACAGTTAAAAAAATCCGGGTTACCACATTTGGCGACTTGTCGCTCAATTAACACCATAAAAAAATTTCTCAAAATCCCAAACGCCCCTATTTTTCGATTTTGCCACTTAAAGAATCAAATGCCCTTTTATGTATTGTAAGTTACAAAAATTTCTGTATTCAGATGAAATCTATACCCAATCGAAAATTTTGTAATAACCTTTGAAATGCAGTTCGATTCTTTTAATTTCTTCTTCGATAAATAAAAAATTGCGAAAAGATTTTTTGATGCCAAATCCCAAAGGCAATTCTGCTATTTTACCAAGCAAAATTTAAAAAATAATAACACTAATTAATTATTTGCCTACCTTTAATATAATTTCATAAGATTATGATCTCAAGGCTATCAAACCACTTTTCCTCGAAAAAAAAAGCACTGGAAATCTGACGTTAATCAACAAAATGATAAGCCTAATATTATATACAACTTTCACTTCAACTCTTCGCTACTGAAGGGGAAGTCGTGGTTACTCGAGCACGTATGATTAATGAGATCTCCTTGTCACGTGATGCTGAACCAATATTAGGGTTTGGCTAACAGGTATGGGGTTTTTTTTTATATATAATGCTGAGCGATTCTTTTAAAGAATTGCGTTAAAATAAATTTAGCCGTTAAGTAAAATATTAAATTATTTTTCTTTATAAAAATTTGGATTTTTTGTTTTTTTTTGGGGGGGAAGGGGCCTTGAAAAGTTCACTGCAACTGTAACTGTAAGTTGTTGTTTTTCCCCCTTCAACTATTTTGAATCAAAATTGAAAAAAGAGCTAATACATAGCTAGCAATGGATTGAATATTAGGAATTTATTTTTATTTTTTTAATTTTTACAAGGAATTGCATACTTTTATATTGCATTTAGAATTTCTGACTCCGCCTATGTTGTTTGATAATAGTTATTAAAAATAACGAACCTTAGATTTTTTTTTATTAAAACTGTTTTTCTTTGAATATTTACTTTCCAAAATTAATTAGTCAACATTCGAATGTGTTGAGAACGTTATCTTAAAAATAAGGTAAATTAATCTTCACCTATGCTGAGGATGAGCAAGATAAATCTCTCAGTACGAATGTCCTTCTGCTGAGCTCGAGGATAAGAGTAGTAAGTCCAGGGTTCCATCTATGGTTATTCTTAATACAGTTTCTCGCACCCGCAGAGTTTCCTCGTTTCTTGAAACAGTCACTTCAACGGACTTCAGCGGTGGATTCGAAGTTGAGCTCACCTCCACACTATCATTGTGTCACTATTATCCACATTTCAGGTTTTCCTAATAACATTGTTTTGTAAATATAAGTATATTGCGTAAATCACTATCTTGAAAACCAATAGGAAGAAAAATTCTTGCAACCTAACAATTATGTAAAGAGTGCTCAAGCTCAGCTAAAAGCATAATAAATCTGTTGATTAGAAAGTTTGAGGCGGGGAGATTCTAACCTTCCAGAAGTAATTCCTGGGGAATGCAATGTAGCATATAACCGTAGTGCACTGTGAGTAAAGATGAATCTGATATATTGTCATTCGTTATTTTCCAATTAAGATGAGTAGACTCTTATATGGAATATATTATTTTGTATATTCCTTGTTTCTAATATATTTTTGGGTCGCAAAATAGTAGGCCATTTTGAATGTAATCCAACAAAAACTTTTATCAGTTTTTAAAAATTTATATTAAACCATTTTCCTTGGCATCAATGTATTCCAATTATCTAACTCAAAGAGTAAATATAAGGTAGGAAGGGATGCATTTAATAATAAATGTATACCTAAGTCTTGCCCCAGTGGTAGCGAGTGCAACTAGCGTACAGGAGGACTCAGAGTCGAATATGCTGATGGTGTCCTTTGGATTCATTGCTTTCAGATTGGTGATTGAACAATGTGTATAAAGCGAGACACATTAATAGTTAGGCTGCCTAATGATATTGTGCAAATGCTTTCTTATATTATTAACAGACGTGGAGCTTCTTCTTCGTCGGCACTACAGCCTGTTACAGGCCAAGGCATACTCCATGAGTTTTCTCCAATTGGCAATGTCCGGGGTAACAGATCGCCATCTGTTGACTCCCAGACCCTTTTGATCTCCTTCGACTGAATTAACCCATCTGGCGGGAGGCTTTTCACTTCTTCGGATGCCTTCAATTGTTGAAAAAGTAACTTTTTTAGTTGGATTTGAGTCGTTATATCTGCAAACGTGTCCAAGCTACCTAATACGGCTTGCTTTTATAACTTTTGCAACATCAGATTCTTTGAATTTATTGTAAATAGCAGATGAGGAGCAGTTACTCCAAAACAAATCTACGTAGAAGGCAACTTCTTCTTTTCATCACTCGTCAGTGAGATATGAGTAACCTACATAAGGTTAATATGGGGATAATTGATATATCACAAAAAAATTAATGTATGAAAACTGTGAAAAATTTTATAATCTGTTGCCTTTACCCATAATAAAAAAATTATTGAAATGCTTTGCTAGTCACTCGTCAGTGAGGTATTCGTAACCTACACAAGTTTAACATGTAGACAGTTGACATACCACAGAAAAAAAAAAAAAAAACAATGTATGAAACCTATGAAAAATTTATAATCTATTGACTTTACCCGTAATGAACAAATTATTGAAATGCTTTGCTATGATACTTTGAAAAGCAATGATAAAATATTTTAATAATTAATAATGCAATGGTGTAGTATTGTAATAATGTATTAATTTTGCTGTAATACTACTTTGTTTTCTTTACAATTTGTAAAAAAATGCTTCATTAGGAAAATGTTTTAATACTAAGCCATTCCTAGAATTGTCACTCTCACTAACCAAGTGATGTATAGATGCATCTACTCAGAGCCACGGAATCCAATATTATCCGAGCACAGAGTGAACACTTTTGCACATACTCCTAATGGGAGAATCCTGTATTCCGCTATTTAAGAAGAGGATCCCGCTGTTTATATTGTTCGGAAACTCTCTGGAAAGTGCCGTTTTATGGTCCTGGTGCATGACAAAGGTCGATCCAAAATGAAATTATAGTTTATAAGCACTTCAGTGCAGTTGGGTTAGCTGGTTCTGGTAGGGTTCACAATGGTGTCAAGCGGAATATTTAATACGGACTGAATCAAGTAATTTTCTGTTAAAATCTAGGAAAATGTATTAAATATAAAGTTGTATAAAGAAATAATTACTACTGCTGAATTTTTTCTAGTTATTGGCGTTAGAAATCAGTTCAAAATGTTATTTTAACTTAATATTTCAAAAAAAAATCTCCTGATTATAATTGATGTTTTAATTATTCATAGCAATAGATTTTATTTTAAATGATATTACGTCATTTTGCTATTAAACATCATGCGTTTAATACATCTCTAATTTAACAGAATCTCTAATTTATCATACATCTCTAATTAAATTAAATTGGGTTAGCTGCTTCTGTTAGGGTTTTCTCAGTCCAGAGTTCACAATGGCAGCATAATTAAATTGGTAATTTCTGATAAAATATAGGAAAATATATTAAAAATAGAGCTGTATAAAAAATAAATATTATTGCTGATTTAAATAATCACAGAAATGGATTTTATTTTAAATGATATTACTTCATTTTATTATTAAACGGCATAAAAAAATCAATACATCTCTAATTTAATTCAGCTGGGTTAGCTTTCTGTTAGGGTTTTCCTAGTCCAGAGTACTACACAATGGTGCCAGGCTGTATAATTAAATCGGATCTATTCAGTTAATTTTTTGTTAAAATCTAGGAAAATATGTTAAAAATAAAGTTGTATAAAAATAAATACTATTGCTGATTTTTTTTTAATTATTGGAGAAAATCAGTACAAAATGTTTATTTTAATTTAATCTTGCAAAAAGGCTTCATGAATACAATTGATATTTTAAATAATCATAGCAATAGATTTTATTTTCAATGACATTACGTCATTTTGTTATTAAACATGATATGCTTTAAATAATGCATCTCTAATTTAACAGAATCTCTAATTTATCTTACATCTCTAATTTAAGAGAAATTTTCGATGGCAATCAGGATATGTTTCATCTCTATTTTACTAGAAGAAAAATTAAATTTCAATTTTAATTTTAATTTTATAAAACGCTAACACATAGAACCCTTTAGAATATTTTAGCGTTACAAGTCTTTAGTAAATATATATTGTATTGTTTTATGATGGTCAAAAGGAAAAATATTTATCGAATGTATTATCTCATCGTAATTGAACATCACATCGTAATAGAAGTTTTATACATCAATTTAATTAAAATAACAATTTAGCCCCAAATGTGAAAAAATTAAATAGGTAAAAAACAGACGCTAAATAAATGAATATAATAAGTCCATATATTAAAAACTAAAATAAAAAATTTAAGTAAATAAAAAACACATCACTTTATGTGAATTATGTATGGCAAACATAAATGAGAACATGCAATGAAATATGACTTCCTTCCGCTTTGTCGCTAATTTGCCATGAAAAGCATTTTTTTATTTATGAAAATATACTTTATTTAAAATATTTTCAATTAACTACACATATGATAAAAGTAATAAATTTACAGAAAGAAATTGACTTTTCTTCATTGTAGTTTTTAAGCAACAACACAAAATCTAATTTATTTAAAAGCGAATATTCTTTTTTGTGAATATAAGAGTATTGTCGGGCGAAAAGCAAATGATTCTTGAACCATTTTAAAAGTGTAATTTTTCTATTAAATTAGAAAATAAACGAAACCTTTTTGTGATTTTTTTTTGTTACATTTTAAAAGACACAATAAATTCAAAAGAAAAAGTGTGCATATCAACAATAAAACTTTTAAACTTTTCAATATAATACGTCATACATTTTGCATTAAAATCTAGAATAAACTAACAGGAAAATAATCAATAAGTACAGAATTCTACTCTTAAAAATTTTACATCTTTAATTTCTATTACCAGTAACTTCCTGCCTGAAATCCTTGACTTACAGGCTAAAAACAATTAAAATTTTAGGATGCGGCTTATATGCAATTTGTAAACACCTTTTTTCCTACAAGTTTCACAAAAATCAATTTCGTAATTTAATTTAGCTTTACCGGTCGACGACCTTTTTTTTTTTTTTTTTTTTTTTTTTGCACACTCTAGCTAATTAAACCGGGACCTATAGTTTAACGTGGATTCCGAAATACTCACAAACATCCATGCCACCGCCAAGAAACGAATCTAAAGCCACCTAATCTACCTAACCTAACCTATCTGTGGTACCAGGCGACAGAGCGTGATTACCACAGGCTTTAGCGCTACAGCTGAACGCCCACTGTTATTTTTGGAAAACCGCACACCTAAAAATACTTTTATGCCGATAAAAATTGATAAACGTTTGTGTTAAGAAAAATATCAGTAGTTATCTTAATATAAAGATAGAAACATAACATTTGTAGCCATAAATGAACCGAATCTGCAAAATTAAACCATCGCGACGTGCATCTTACATTTGGATGCACGTCGCTACTAGTTGCAGGATGGAAAAAGGATGGAAAGACATGGAAAAGGGATGAAAAGGATAAGGATAAAAAAAATGCTTTGTAAAACACCAAATTAATATTTAGCAGTGATACTGACAAAATATTTTCATGTTTAGTAAATATGGCGATAATAACATAATAATATTCACTCTTTGTTTTCACTTTTGTTCTTAAATGCATGCAAACTGATTAAATGTTTTTTGGTTTCCAATATGGTAAATTTACCGCATAATCTCTTGAGATTGTAAGAAGGAAACATCACTTTTGTAGCCGTAAATGAGCCGAATCCTTACAAAATTGCGACGTGCATCCTACATTTATGTGTACTACAGGATGGAAAAAGATAAGAATAAAAAAAAAATTATTTAAGTATTTTAAATAAAGTATTTAAATAAAATTATTTGAATTAAATTAAATTTTTTTATATTAAAAAAAAATAATTTTATTAATATAAAATTTATTAAAAAAATTATTATTAATAAAAATTACATAAATATTATTAAATAATTATTTATTATGTATTTTTAATTAATTGTATAAAAATATACGTATTTACATATTTTTTTACGTATTTCTAATTTTATGACATAATTTTTCATATATAATTGCACCAAAATGATCTTTAAAAGTAAAAAAACATCATGTTATTTTTTTAACCATAGGTTCAAAACTAGAATTTCATCAAAATTAATGGTACATCAAAAAATTGGTGGTACGTCATTCATACATTATACGCCGTTGTGGATTATATGAGACCTTTTATTTTATTGATAAAAACTGATACCTGCAAATAATACAACACACCTGCAAATCAAAATGGAAAACAGAATTTAAGATAAAAGTACTCTTTAATTCGTCCCATGCCAATTTCTTAACAAATCTGATAAACCATTAATGCAGTGCGAGGTCTGCCAATACCGAGTACATTAAACAACACGTCACAATCCCTATCGCTTGTCATTGCCAGAGACCCCATTGTGCCCTTATCTGAAAGACGATTTCACACCTCCGCGACACTCAATAATCTCCTTCCCTTTGTGCTGGGGGAGGAGAAGATCAGACTATTTTATCCCGCATACGCTTTGTGATCGCTCCTTGGAGTCAACCCCTTCGAGGGACTGTATAAATATGGAGAAAAAAAGTTGTTCAGAAAGTTCCTAACATAGAAAACTAATTTTTTTTAAATGTTAATGCATTGATTTTTTTCTTAAGTCAAATAAATTTAACTTTAACTGTAAGAACTGAAATTTTAATGCACAAAGGAATTTTCCAAGATATGCAAAATTATAATCAATAAGTTTTTATCCTATTTTATTTATTTTTTAATAAAAATAAAAATTAAAGTATAACTTCAGCCATTTGGATTGCACTCACAATCAGAATTACAATCTTCCGATTCATCGACAGAGCTCTCGAGATCACCTACAATACATCGCTTCTATTGTCACTAATAAATGTTTTCACTTTCTCATTTTGAAATAAAAAAGGAAAAGTAATGGAAGCAGTCGTAAACAATCAATATCATGCAAATTCTCGCCTACTCCATGATGTGTTGAAGGACATCGAGTCAAATATCTGTAAAATAACACGAATTCTTTAAAAAAGAATACTGTTGCCAAATGTACGATTGCCCAAGTGAATTCGTATTTGCTTTAAATTAATACAATTTTTTATATACAAATATATATATTTTAAATATACGGATTTTTTTTTTTTTGTTTGTTAATATCGGTGGGCCTATATCACTTATATCTCCCATGAACAGTCCACAGGAGGGTGATGAAGAGAGGAAAGTGCCTTCAGGGATTAAAATTATAGCTGTAAACTATTGTATCTTAAACATGGAAAGTAAATATTTTCATGTTTCATATCATGCATATAATTTTATTAAATGTTGTCTTATTATTAGGGGGTCTCCATATCCTATATCCTTTCTTTTATTAATTACTTGGGCCTCCATATCCTATGCCTTTTCGTTTATTATTTACTGAGGGCTCCATATATTACATTCTTTCTTTTATTCATTAATCTTACTCCCTTTTTTTATTAATTACTTAGGCCTCCATATCCTACACCATTTTTATTAATTACTCAGGGTTCCATACGCTACACCCTTTCTATAAATCACTGAGGGCTCCATATACTACACTCTTTCTATCAATTACTGAGGGCTTCATGTATTACACTCTTTCTATCAATTACTGAGGGTTCTTTATACTACACCCTTTCTTTTACTAATTACTGAGGGCTCCATATCCTACACGTTTTCTTTTACTAATTACTGAGGGCTCCATGTCCTACATCTTTTCTTTTACTAATTACTGAGGGCTCCATATCCTACACGTTTTCTTTTACTAATTACTGAGGGCTCCATGTCCTACATCTTTTCTTTTACTAATTACTGAGGGCTCCGTATCCTACACCCTTTCTTTTAATAATTACTGAGTGTGCTTCATATCCTCCCCCTTTCTTTTATTAACCTTAGTTGGTTAATGTCAGGGAACCGGATGTTGCAATGACTGATGTTATTACAAAAGACTCTGCGAATGATGCTTATATTGAAGTTCCAATTGATATTGATAGTGAACAAGATCTATCCCAATAGATAGTTTCCCGTTTCTTTGAGTTCGGCTTCATGTTGTCGAATCTGGCTCGCCTAACCCGCTGTTCATCAAGCATTTCTGCCCAGTTTAAATAAGTATTAAGACTATTTTTTTTATTTTAATTGTTATATTTTTAATTCTGAAATTTCCAATAACGAGTGATTAAATAGCAAAAAACAGAATTTCGTTTTAATAAATTTTATAAACTGATCCCTCCAAAAAAAAAAACGGAAAATATCCAAAGTTTGAAATTGAATAACACCTTAATTTTTTTCATTGAGAAGTGAAACTTTTTCTATTACATTTATTAAGATGAGTTTAAATTTTTATTTAATATAATTATAGGGAACGGCTGACTGTATACAGTTTCTTCAATATTGATTGTTTGAATATAAAAATATCATAACATGAATTTCTATCTCAGTTGAAACATTTTTGTTTTTAAAAGTACTGAGTAATAGTATATGTCACAAACCAGTACCTAAGTACATACTCCAGGTTGTAACCTGCAATATATAGCGCTTTTTTAAACTGGTCTTTTAGATACCACAACTGATCAGTTTTAAGGCATGCTTCATAAAAGTTTTACTTGATAAAATGAAAGTGATTGGCTCCAGTTTTTGTAACTATTTGTGAAAGTTTGAACTTGAGGTGAAAAAACCGTGTTGTTAGAAAAAATGTCATCAAAAGATTTTTTATTTTATAATAAAATCAACTTCAAAATTCAACAACTCATATAAAAACTCGAAAAATTCATAAAATTATAATAATTTTCAATAGTAAATTCTATCAAATTTAAACCGAATACCTGTAATTCTTGACTTATGAATAAGCACTTGAAAAACATTTAGACATATGAAGACAAATTAATTAATTTGACCAAATTTTGAAATTAAAAAAAAAATTGCTAAATAAATTATCTAAAATGCTTAAAATAAAAAAATAATATGAAAGAACTGATTAAATGGATATCTTACATTTTATGTTTGTGAAATAAATAAAATTATTATTAAATAAATAAGATTATTATAATTGTTTATTTCATTAGCTTTTTATCAGATGCTATTTTGTTTTGAAAGATGTCTGAAATATTTTACTGAATATTTCCCCTAAATTTATATTGAATATTTTATAACGTTTATTTTATTAAATATTTGGAAGATGAAGTTTTAATTTCACTAAAAATTCAACAATAGCTTTCCATGAGAACAACAAACCACTTTACAAACGTGCATAATTTTCCATTTTCCGAAATATAGTTGTATAACTTAGTTCTAATTTTAACCCTCCATTTAATGTTTATTATTCTTACCAATTATTGTTGTATTGTAGGTACGACCAAATTAATACATTAATTTTTTTCTATATTCTACTTTTCGAATATTACTTGAAATATTTCTTCTAAATATAGACTAAATGTTTTATAATAAGTTTTGTTTTATTAAATATTTACAAGACCCAGTATAATTTCAATAAAATTCAACAACAGCTTCCCATGGGAACACCAAGCCACTTTACAAGCATTATTATTATATTAAATATAACTGAATATAGACTAACATATAGCCTAAATGTTTTATAATAACGTCTATTTTATTAAATATTTGGAAGACGAAGTTTTAATTTCCCCAAAATTCAACAATAGCTTCGCCATGGGAACACCAAGTCACTTTACAAACATACATATTTTTCCATTTTCCGAAATATAGTTGTATGACTTCTAATTTTAACCACCCATTCAATGTTTATCATTCTTAGAGCCATTATACACATATATTTATTAATGCATAATTTTATTTCTACATTTTACTTTTTGAATATTACCTGAAATATTTCTCTTGAATATAGATTAAATGTTTTATAATAACATCTATTTTATTAAATATTTGCAAGGCGAAGTTTCAATTTCACTAAAATTCAACAATAGCTTCCCATGGGAACACTGAGCCACTTTGCAAACATACATATTTTGCCATTTTCCGAAACATAGTTGTATGACCTACTTCTAATGTTGTAACCACCCATTCCACGTTTACTATTCTTAGGACCAACAAATCTAATACATTAATTATTTTTTTTAACATTTTACTTTTCGAATATTACCTGAAATATTTCTCCTGAATATAGATTAAATGTTTTATAATAGCATCTATTTTATTAAATATTTGCAAGGCGAAGTATTAATTTCACTAAAATTCAACAATAGCTTCCCATGGGAACACCGAGCCACTTTGCAAACATACATATTTTGCCATTTTCCGAAACATAGTTGTATGACCTACTTCTAATGTTGTAACCACCTATTTAACATTTACTATTCTTAGGACCAACAAAACTAATACATTAATTATTTTTTCAACATTTTACTTTTCGAATATTACCTGAAATATTTCACTAAGTATATCACCGGATTCTAGACTAAATGTTTTATAGAACATCTGTTTTATTAAATATTTGCCAAGCCCACTTTTAATTTGACTAAAATTAAGCAATATCTTCCCATGGGTACACTTTACAAATGTACATACTTTTTCATTTTCCAAAATATAGTTGTATGACCTACTTCTAATTTTAACCACCCATTCAATGTTTACTATTCGTATTACCAACAAAATTAATACATTAATTTATTTTCTATAATTTACTTTTTGAATATTACCCGAAATATTTTGCCAGAATATGGACTAAATGTTTTATTAAATATTTACAAGGCGAAGTTTTATTTTCACTAAAATTCAACAATAGCTTTCCATGGAAACGCCAAGCCACTTTACAAACATTATTAATAGACTAAATATAACTGAATATAGATTAAATGTTTTATAGTAACGTTGTTTTTATATAAATATTTGCGAGACAGTTTTTTTCAATTTTCAACAATAGCTTCCATGACCAAGCCACTTTACAAACATTATTTTTCACTTTTATAACTGAAATATAGTGTTTTATAATGTCTGCATTTTTAAATATTTGCAAGTCCCTGTTTTAATTGCACTAAAATTCAAAAATAGCTTCCCACGGGAACACCAAGCCAGTTTACAGACCTTATTATTAGACTAAATATAGCTGAGACTAAATGTTTTATAATAATGTCTGTTTTATTAAATATTTGTAAGGCCCAATTTTAACTTAACTAAAAATCAACAATAGCTTCCCATGAGAACACCAAGTCACTTTACAGACATTATTATTGACTAAATATAACTGAATATAGTTTAAATGAATGAATAAATAGTTGAATATAGACTAAATCTTTTATAATAACGTCTGTTTTATTAAACATTTGAGACACCAAGTTTTAATTTCACTAAAAATTCAACAATACACTAAGCCACTTTACAAACATACATATTTTTCCATTTTTCCGAAATATAGTCGTATGACCTACTTCTAATTTTAACCACCCATTCATTGTTTATTATTCTTTACATCAATTAAACTAATTCAGTAATTTTTTTCTACATTTTACTTTTCGAATATTATTTGAAGTATTTCACTAAATATTTCACCCGAATATAGACTAATAACAATAACGTCTGCTTTATTAAATATTTGCACTACGAAGTTTAATTTCACTAATCAATGGCTTCCCATGGTAACACCAAATAACTTTACAAAAGTACATATTTTTCCATTTTCCGAAATATAGTTGCATAACCTACTTCTAATTTTAACTTCTAATTATCAATAATGCTTGAAATATTTCACTAAATAATTCACCTGAATAAAGACAAAATGTTTTATAATAAAGTCTTAGACTAACTGTTGGACTAAAATTCACCAATTTCTTTCCATGTGAACACCAACCACTTTACAAACATTATTAGTAGACTAAATATAACTGAATATAGACTAAATGTTTTATTATAACGTCTGTTTTATTAAATATTTGCGAGACGAAGTTTTAATTTCACAATAGCTTCCCATGACCAAGCCACTTTAACAAACATACATATTTTTCCATTTTCCGAAATATAGTCGTATGACCTACTTCTAATTTTAACCGCCCACCCATTCAACGCCCTCTATTTTCACGGACAACAGAACTAGTCTATTAAAATCCTTCTCCTCACCTCTCAACTCATCCACGAAGATAGGGGGGTGGAGAAAGAAAGGGGTGTAGAGAGAGAGAAAGAGAATGGGGGGTGAGGAGCCAAAAGACCTCATTAGCATTTGAATCATGTCGTCTGCAAGGCTTGGGCCATCCCTTCCAGATTGGGAAGGGGGGTGGCGAGAAAGGGGGGGTGCGCAGAAGTGAGTGATAGATAAAATGTGGGAACGCGTATTAATAAAGAGGGGATGCCTGAGCAATGGGCATCACGTGATCGGGATGGAATTTTTAAATAACGTTCTTTCTCGTTCCACGTCCACCCCCGTTCCCTTTTTTGCCTGCACTCCCCTTCCTCTATCCCCAGTGGTAAAAGAGAGGATGGGAATTAATATTAAGGGCGATTTCCAGGATGAGAGAGAAGTGTGTGTTTGGGTTGTTTTGATGGCGAGGTTTTTAAGATAAAGACTTCGGGAAATAAGTAAATGTGTTTTTCTAGAATTTTTTTATTCTATCCTCAGTGGAATTGGGGGATTTTTTTTGGAGGGGAGTTAAGGGGAGGGAGTTCTGTATCTTCGGAAGAGTGACTTGTGATTTGGATAAAGTGCTTCTATTGATTCAAATGGGAGTTTGAGACTTTGAAATACTGTTGGCTTTATGTTCAAATGACTACTATGTTTGGTTATACAGCCAAATATAGCAGTGAGTATAAAAGTAGTTGGGTTTTATAGTAGTAGGATCTTTTTAAAGTTTTAGGTTGTCAGCACATACATTTAAGAAACTTGTTAAATAATATGGAAAGGAATATCAATTTGGAAAATTAATGCCTGGTGCCAAAATAATTTGGAACCATCCCTTCTAACTGAGAATATAATATATGAAAAGTTAACATTCAATTTCTAGAAATATTGAGAGACTTTCCAACTTACTAATTTATCATGCTCAGATCGATTTACTTGCTCACTGTGTTATTTTATAATGTTACTTTTTAATAAATATCTGCAAAATTTTACCAACATATTCAAGAAACTGAGCAATAATTTCTTTAAAAGTCACACTGTTATTATAAAAGTCATACATTTAATTTACTATTTATTTATTTTATAGAATTTACTTATAGAATTTTTTTATTTTATTTTCATTCACCGTTATTTATTTATTTTATTGGCTCGTTTGGGGGGAGTTTTCTGTATCTTCGGAAGAGTGGCTTGTGATTCGGATAAAGTGCTGCTATTGATTCGAATGGGAGTTTGAGACTTTGAAATAGTGTTGGCGTAATGTTCGAATGACTACTATGTTAGGATATAAACGCAAATATGGTATAAAAGTAGTTGGGTTTTATAGTTTTAGGTGACTGAGTTTTTCTCCTAAGCGGTTATATATTGTAGGATCTTTTTTCTGTGTTTCATAATTCAGTTATATATTGTTTCTATATATATTGTATTATATATTATGTATAATACAATATATGAATTATATATATTGTCATTGTTCAGTTATGTATTGTATATAAACACATGGTATGCGTTTTTTGGGATTATTAATGCTGAAACTTACTAGCATGTTGAAAATTGCTGTTGTGTTGTTGCCGTTGTGTTGCAAATTCAGCGTTATTCAGAGTGATTGGATATTCATCCATTAATAATTCAAAAAGTGCTAATGTACAAGAATATTGAAAAATCAAATAAAAAATACTTTTTATTTTTTGTTTGGTATTATTGAAAACTGGGGCCTAATGGCCGAGTAAATAGCGCTCAGTGCCACAGATTTCGGGTTCAAGTCTTGGCGGTACTACGGTTGTTTGTAGTGGCTCGGAATCCACTTTAAACCTTAGGTCCCGGTCTAATAAGAAATATAGTAGTGGTTATAAAAGTAATTGGGTTTTATAGTTTAGGTTTTATAGACTTAGGCGACAAAGTTTTTCTCCTAAGCGGTTATACATTGTAGGATCTTTTACGCTGCGAATACATTTACGAAACTTATTAGATAATATGAAAATGAATATCCCTTTGGAAAATTAAAGCCTGGTGTCCGCAATAATTTGAAAAGACCCCTTCTGACCTAGAATATAGTATATGAAAAATTAACTTTAAATTTCTAGAAATATTGAGGGGCTTTCCAGCTTACCAATTTATCATGCTCACTGTGTTATTTTATAATATTAATTTTTAATAAATGTCTTCAAAAATTTACTAACATATTCCCCAAACTGAACAATAATTTCCTTAAAAAAAGTTATACTTTGATAAAGCATTTATTTTATAATGTACATTACTAAAAGAAATGTTTAATTTTTCAAAATATAGCTGCATAATCTTTTTTTAATTTTAAGCAACTTCTCAATATTTGCTTTTTTTCTATGTTTTATAATGTTGAAAATTCACTTATAAATGTTGGGTATGCGTTTCTGTTGTTATTTAAGAACGAAATTTACGGGAATGTTGTAAATTGTTGCTGTGTTGTTATTGTTTGTGTTGCAAATTCAAGTAAATGAGAATTCATTCATTAAAAATTCAGAAAATGCTAATGTGCAAGAATATTGGAACATCAGAAGAAAAACGATACGTTTTATTTTTTGTTTGGTATTATTGAAAATTGAAATTTCTATAATGTTGAAAAATACGTTATATAAAGCTGATTATAAGTTCTGTGTGTTTTTACTGTCATATAATACCGAGATTAACAGATTCAGCTTTATATAGAATGGATGGTAAGACTGGGATGGAAGTGTCTATTTTGAGAACTTTTGATGGAGTTAGTTAAGATATAAAGGGAATCAGAAAAAACTTCATGCAGTCGACTTAACAGTGTACCACCTCTTATCCGTCTGAAATTAAACAATGTGAGAAAGGTAAAAAAAAAAATGTGTGAAAACAATGTAAAACATTTTATTTGTTTTCAAAAACCATAGATATTTTTCTATTAACGTGATGCTAGAGATAAATCGTCAAATATAGCTAAATGTAGCATGTTATTCTTTTTTTTATTTTATATTTCTGAAATTTATGAAAGAAAAGTTCACTTTTAAATGATCTGAGTTATTCCGTTTTTGAAAATGTGTTGTTTTATTTTCGAAATTGTTTATATTGTGTGATTTGTTATTGTGTTGTTTCATATTGTATTTATATATGATAAAAAGTTGTTGAAAAAATCTTTTAATTTTATTCGCAGTTCCCATCATACCAGCATTCCTCTACGAACTCCACCACGAACACGACCTTGAAGTTATGAACGCCACAGAGCGTGCCGTTTCGAGCACCACCCCAACACCAGGTCGAATAGGTTTTCCCGAAGACGATCAGACGTTAACCACCGAGAGCATCCAGCAAATCTGCGACCGTCTGCAACAAGACAAGGGTGGGAGCCCCCCTTCCAGGAGGAAGGGCCCCGCCAGAGAGACAACCACCACCACCACCGAAGAGCCGGCGACGGAACCTCCCTCCACCACCATGTCCTCCGAAATGCAGGAACTGCGACACCACGAACTGATAGAGGAGAACGTGGAAGTGGGCATCATGTTCGCCTCGAAGCCGATTGTCCAGGCAATCACTAATCCCTTCATAGGACCGCTCACAAACAGGTGGGAGTTCGTTGAAAAAGCAATTTCATGCAGATTAGTTTTCAGTTGTTGGTTCGTTATACTGAAGATCAGAATGGATGGTGTCTTTAAGAACGTATTACGTCTCGATGGGATTTAATCGATCGTTAATGAACTATTCAGAAATTAAAATTCAAATTACATTACATAAAAAATGTACCAAAAAAAATAATAATTAATTCAAAGAAAGAATTTCATACTCATTCATCAGGATAATATACAGGGTGCTCATAATGATTAACAGATTTTTTTTTCCTGAAGTTCTGATGTTCAATCCGCTGGCGGCTTTGTTGTAGACACTTTTTCAAGAAAGAGGATAATCAATGGCGTTTGTGATGCTCAGCATCTTGCCTCGTGAGTCACACTACCTGGTGGGAGTTTTCCCGTTTTTCTCCCATACGAAAGGCAAATGCTTGGTAGTTCTTCCTAAAAAAGCCTCCCGGAAGACAATACCTTCCTTCTTAACCGATTCGGAGCCAAGTTCAGACTTCTAACTACGAGTGCTCCATCACAACAGAAGCTGCCCCTTTTCCAACCATCCATGAGTAGACTGACTATTCATGATCTGTCCGTCCTGCACCGCCGGGCACTGAGAATTCGTCACAACAATAACATCATAATGATACTCGATTTTTTTTGCCTCTGTAGCATACCACCATGAATAGCTGCAAAACCTGCTTAATCATACCATTGTTCGATACACGATATCTTTAACATTTTTTTTTCCAATGGAGCTGGCAAACAGACATGGACGTCTTAGATGCCTTAAGGCAAACGCTGCACAGACGTTACTCACTTTGCATTACCCAGGGGGCGCGTGTCACTTGAAGATAAGCCACGGACGCGGAGTAACAATGCCCCCGAAACGCTCTACGATCATATTAGACCGGGACCTACGGTTTAAAGTGGATTCCGAACCACTACACACATCCATGTCACCGCCGGGACTCGAACCCGAAACCTGTGGTACCGAGCGCCAGAGCGCTGGCCACTCGGCCATTCAGGCCCTATATCTTTAACATAATACATAGGAAAAAGTCGAACGGAATGATATCTTGTACGAGGTATCCATGATTATGTTAAAAATATTGTATTCAAAACAAAGTTATGAAATGTGATTAATCTAAAGAAAAGGATCCTTGATGGTATTGCCAGCATTGATGAGAATATACTGCAGCGAACAGGGAAAAAAAATCGAGCGCCATCTTGGTGTACAATTCTCCATATAGAAATGCATTAAACAATTAAAAGAGGCCAAAAAAAACTTATTTGTTTGTATCACTTTTCTTCGTAATAATTAATTTTTGAAACTATAAAGTTACTTTATGGACACCCTGTATAATTCAATGGTTGAATAGAGAGTTTTTGCATACCATATTTCGGACGTCCGTGAGCTTTTTCTCCCTAGCGCGCATGCTCATAGGAAATTGCGCATGCGTATCTGTAATAATGTTTCCTACTGAGCATGTGCGCTAGGGAGAAAAAGCTAACGGACGTCCGAAATACGGTATGCAAAAACTCTCTAATATCTTGTTAAAAAGTGAGTTGATGATTAATCCCTGATGGTATTTCCAGTTATATATCCTGGTTTGAACTGTATAAACTGTTCAGTAAGACCAAACTATGATGAGAAATACACGTCATCCATTGTCCAGACAGGAATTTCTGAAAGGCATTGTTATCTTCTTTAAATTGAACATTTTCAAAACACCAAGTTTTTCCATAACACTAACTCTTTATCTTAAGATTGAAATTAAATAAATACTTAAAAAGCAGCTCATATGAATTTAGTGTTATCAAAATTGTCTATTTATTCATGCGATTAAGTGAATGTCTTATAATGAAGAACTATAGACATAACAGTATATCTTAAACTAAAAGCAAACTTGATAAATTCGTTCACACACGTCGAACTAATTTGTATAGTTTAATAGTCAGTACTTCTATTTATTCTATTGTACACAAAAAGAACACCAAGTTTTACATTGCACAATTTCAATTATTGCATCACGCAATAATGCAATATTTTTACATGAACAGGATGCATATTTTATGTAGTCTTAAAACTAAAATTCTAATGATGAACGACTTAACTTGTGATACCAATACTTCCGAAGTAAAAATTTAAATGATTCCCTAGGTTCATATTCAATCAACTCAATATCAGTACTTTTTCTTAAGTTTCCTGAAAGGAAAATATGATATATGATGGCTTTACATTATTTTATTTACATATAAATTATAAGACATAACACAATTTTACAGAAGAATTTTTTTAATATTTTACATTCATGGTTTCTTAAAGAATTCTTGAAGAACCTGCTAATTTACTACTAGTTCACTAAACCGTTATTTAAGCGTTTGTTGTTGTTATCGTGTCCATGGATTTAAAAAATAATTATCAAAGTTAGATCAAGTCAAAAGTCTTCACGATAGCTGCTGCTAGCAATGGTCCTGCTTCACTATATAGGACTTCTCTTAAGTTGGCCCCGATTGGCGCCATACACAATTGAACGTTCAATTAAGCGTTTTCACAAATAAATTAAAAGATTGTTTATTTATTTAAAAAATATTTGTTCAGACGTAATATAAATGACACTGTTTCTGCTAACCAAATTTTCATCCCCACTCCATTTGGGAATTGTTTTAGGAAAATGTATTTTTTAAATTTTTGGCTAGAAAATTGAGTTGGCGAGTAGACATTTGGAAGCCAAAATCAGTGCTTTCCTAAATTATATCCATTCCAAAAAAATTCACAGCTTTTTTTTCTGTAAAGCAGATTTGGCATGTGTTTTTTTCAGAGTATGTTTGATAAACCTTCAATTGGGGTTTTTTTTCTATTAGCATGTATAATATATTCTTTTTAATCCTTTTTAATATATTCTGTAAATATGTATGTAGATTAAATATTTATTTAAATCAAATATGATTGCGTAATTTAATACTAAAATGCAACATTAAGTGAAAAAGTTTCCAAAAAAAAAAAATCATGCGAAATAAAAAATGTGATTTTAGATAATTATATTGTTGCATTACTTGAATAAGATAAAGTAATATTTATGGTATTTATATTAAAAAATAAAGATTAAATTATTTATTACATTAATTATAATATTTTTCTAATGCTTATTTTTCAGAATTGGATATAGTATTCCAATGTTCACTGGCTTTGTCATCATGTTTCTTTCAACGTTGCGTAAGTGTATTTTGTTGTTATATATTTCTTTTTCTTTTTGTTTAATTTAAAAAGAATTATTTCTTTCAGTTGCATAAATTTATTTACTAAATATATGTGTAAACAGATATAAAGTTAAACTTATTTGTTTACTTTTCAAAGTTTTAGGTATTCTTATGTATTTCTTAGGTATTTCTCAAGTCTACTATACATATACTATCTAGTATAAATGTTCGCTAATTGTCTTTGTCTCTATGATCTATTTCTAATGATCTAATGATTTTTGTCTCTATGATCTAATGGTATTTGTCTCCATGATCTATTTCTATTGATCTAATGATCTTTGTCTCTATGATCTATTTCTACTTATCTACTGATCTTTGTCTCTATCATCTATTTCTAATGATCTAATGATTTTTGTCTCTATGATTAAAGATCTTTATCTCTATCATCTATTTCTAATTATTTTTGTCTCTAGGATTTAAAGATCTTTGTCTCTATGATTTAATGATCTTTGTCTCTATGATATATTTCTATTGATCTAATGATCTTTGTCTCTATCGTCTATTTCTAATGATCTAAGGATCTTTGCCTATGTGATCTATTTCTAACGATCTAATTATCTTTATCTATATGATCTATTTATATTGATATAAGGATCTTCGTCTCTATAATCTACTATATCTCTAATGATTTAATGATCTTTGATGTACTAGGAAATGAATGCGCTGAGTGGTGATATTGTCATAATTAATTAAAAGTTATCCTAATGGAAAACGACACAATTTTTCTTTCATATTTTAAAAGTCAACTATAAGTAAAAATAATTATTATCTTGACTATAAATTCCTAACCTTTCTGAAAATGTGCTACCTGGACAAAATTTCTGATAGCTGAATAATTTCAGTAAGGTTAATTTAGATCTCTTTTTTTTTATGCGAATGATCAAAATATGTTCTCACATTTTTTTAATACTCATTTAAGCATTATTGTTTTTTAAATCTCACAAAATAACGTACTGATAATAGTGTGCAAGTTGTTGTTGTTGTTTTTTTTTTAATTTATTCTGTTAAAACTCTCTAATTATCTCCAAAGATAAATCAACATGAAAAAAATGTACCAAAGCTTTGTTTTGGCACTCAACATTTATACTTTGCATTAAGTATTGTCGTCAAATCCTCGATACCTTTGACAAAGAAGTTAGTTTAAAGTACAAATGGAAATTTTCTATCCGAGGACATTTACTAATGTTCAGGTGGAATTATCCCAGAAGCCCTGGTGGTGCCCTGCTTTTTGTTGTAGCTCTAGAAGCCAACAAACTTGCTTATCACGTTTTGCCAGCACCAAGTACAGGACTATTCAAGCATCGCATGCTCATATTTAAAATTGTCTTCATTTTACATTGGATGAGGCTTTTTTCTGAACCTCTTCTATTCTTGCACTTTTTAGAGGTTTATGGACTTTTTAGAGGTTATATGAAAACAATAACAACAACAATAGGAGGAAAAATTGTGACATTTTTCATAGATGTAACATGAAGGTTTCCTTAATAATTTGGTCATAAAAGATTTGAGTCATTAGTAGATTTTCTTATTTCTAAAGTAGGATTTATCAAATTTACTTCAGAAACCAATGCGGGGGCGGGGGGTAATAATTAAAGAGTAGAGTTTAAAAACCATATTGAAAAATTGTTATTTTTTAATTTTTTAAATGCAAATAATTCTGGCCAAAGGTTTCGGCATTTGAAAATGACGCTTTGTAATTACTCTGTATAAAGTTCAATACCTCTCGCTTAAAAATTTGTTCATTTGATCCCTGCCACTCTTTCAGTTATAAATTAGTTTATTTGGAATATTATTGTTACTTGATTATTAAATTGTTTATTAGTCTGCTTCATCTTTAGTAAGTTTTAAAAAATATATCCTATTTTTGGGCGGCAGGAGTACATGAAATGAGCGCTGCATTACATCCTATTTTGCTCATACAAAATACAAAAATTAGTCCTCCACATGATTGCTATGCTTTAAATGCTTGTTCCACGTATATCATGTTATATATACCATTTGCGTATCCAATTAAGTAAGTTTTGTTGTTCAATATACTATACAAACTAATAACTCAGATATTTTATTTCTCTCCCCAATACAGTTTTTGCAATGGGAACAAACTATTCCATTTTATTTATCGCCAGATCTCTTCAGGGCGTTGGTTCGGCTTGTACCAGTGTTGCAGGTAAATATGTTTCTCATTTTATATAATTTGAAAGCATATAATAAATTGCTTAAATTGATATCTTTCGTGGTTATTAATATAAGAAAAAAATAATTAAAAATAGATATTTATTGTAAAATAATAGTTGTAATCATTATACCTATAACACGCTGGTAAGAGCGCTTTCTGCGACGTTCAGATAAATTACAGACTCTAACCGGAGAGGTTATGTATTTTGAGAAAACCTGTACTTTTGTCGAGTTCTGCCCAACAGTGCAGTCAATCCATAAAGCTCACATTATACTTTTTTTTTACTTTAAGTTCTGTGTGTTAAATATTGCCATTTTATATAATTTGGAAGTAAAACGAAAGTATGTAATAAATTGCTTAAGTTAATAAATTTAATGATTATCAATATAGGAAAAAAAATAGATATTTATTGTAAAATTATACTTGCAATCATCTTACCTATAAAACTCTGGTAAAAGTGTCCTCTATGCCGTTCAGGTGAAACTTTTAATTAGTTTACAGACTCTAACTCGAGAAATTTGGTATTTTGCGCAACCTGTGCTTCTTTCGAGTTCCGCTCAACAGTGGAATCCTTCCACAAAGCTCAGATTATACTTTTTTACTTTAAGTTCTGTGTGTTAGATATTAACAAATTGTATAAGATTATGCTTGCGTGAGTAAAATAAAAATGTCAGTTCTAAAACCTGGCTTAATTAGCAGTTTGAAACCATCCACTATGTAGTTTTTGCTTTTATTCGAAGAACATGGCAAGTTATACCAGTACAAAATATTTCATAGCAGTGGAGTTAAGATATAAAGATCTGAAAATATTCTTTAAACTATGTACTACCTGTGCAAAATACTTTCTGATATTAGTTATATAGTTTAATACTGACTTCGTATTTTAAATTTGCTCATTGAATCTTTAGTTAAGCTTATCATAAAAAGGTTCTTTAAGGAACTCATAACTGGAAATCCATAATTGTATCAATAATTTGTGTTGCGTTATCGATAATTGGTTATTTTTATCAATTAGTTGTGTTAATAACAATAATTCTCCCATTGTGTTATCAAAAATCAAAAATAATAAATCAAAGATCAATACTAATTTCAGTCAGAACTTAAAATTAGAAGGTTTAAAAATAATTCTTTAAATTTTGAATCATATATAAAATTGCAATCAAGATATTTGTTATATAATGGAGAACTTAAATGATAAGTTGTTTGAATATTCGTTAAATATTAGACACAAAATTTAAATAAATATAACTATTTTGCCTTGATTCCTTATTTGAAAGTTGATGTCCGGTATTTATGAAGCCAGGAACAAATTTAGATTCAAGTCGCACCCATCTAAAGGTGCATTTTATTATTTAATAGTGTCCACATTGCTGAAAATTTGTCTAAGATATAAGATTTGAAAATGATACGATTCGAAATAAAATATTTATATTGGACATGCAAAAAGCGCTAACATGAAATTTGACATTTATCAGAATGATCACTAAATGTACCAATATTTTTTATTTTTGTAACTATTTTACTATTATTATTTTTGTAACTACTATCTCACTTTTTATCAATATTTATCTCTTTTAATGGTGCGTATCATAAGTCCAGAATATGAAAAGAGTAAATGCATATACTATTATACCATTCTATACTAAAACATCGCCATTTTTTAAATAAAATATTACCATAAACTTTAATAGTATCAGATTAAGATAAACTATTTTTTTAAGTATGCTCAAACAATAATATGATATGACAGTTTATTGTTGATCCAACTTATTATCTATAGATATGAGCGAATGTAAACAATTTGATTATTGCTGATTTCACAGATTACTGCCTTACGAAATAGGCCTATAATAAATGACAGATATCATTAGAAATACAATAAAAATAAAGACAATGAATTTTTCTTAACCTAGCCCCTTCGCTTTCAAGAGGACTCTGAACTTTTCGATTGAAAAATACCTGATCTATCTTATCCCTTCCTCAATGCAATATTTACACTAGAATTTAGTCATAGGCATCATACAAGAAGAGAACGAATTTTAATTGAAATACATTGAAAAACCGAATTTAAATACAGTGTGTCCAAAAATGCAAGCAAGATTTGAATTCCTAAACATCCTAAATAGTCTGGATTCTTTGGTAATGAAAGAGATGGTTCCCTTTCAAAATGCACCTTGGTTTTCGGAGGGAGTCAGCATACCCGATTATTTGCTAAAGCAAATCATCTTGTATCCTGTATTAAAAGCATTGCTTCTTGCGTGAATTTTTGGATGCCTTATATATATTACGTAAATTCATTAATGGATTACGCAAATTCATTAATGGATATAGTTAATTCGTTAGTGGATATTAATTAATAGATATGGCTAATTCAGTAATCGATATCCTTAATTTCTTAACGGATATTCATTAATGAATATGGTTAAACTTAATAATGGAAGTGGTTAATTCATTAATGGATATGATCAATTCATTAATGGATATGACTAATTCATTAATGGATATGACTAATTCATTAATGGATATGAGTAATTCATTAATGGATATGGTTGATTCCTTAATGGATAGGGTTAATTTCTTAATGGATATTCATTAATGATATGGTTAATTCCTAAATGGATATTCATTAATGGATATGGTTAACTCATTAATGGATGTGGTTTAGTCATTAATGGATATGGTTAATTCCTTAATGGATATGGTTAATTCCTTAATGGATATGGCTAATTCCTTAATAGATATGGTTAATTAATTAATGGATATTCATTAATGGATATGGTTAATTCCTTAATGGATATTCATAAATGATATTGGTAATTCATTAATGTATAGGGCAAGTTATAATATACTTATTTTTTCAAAATGTGTTACAGCATGTATGTTTTCCATTCGTTTCAGGTATGGGTATGCTGGCCGCTTTCTATCCCGATGACAGAGAGCGAGGTAACGCCATGGCCCTTGCCCTCGGCGGCTTGGCCCTAGGCGTGATGATCGGACCCCCTTTCGGAGGAGTCATGTACGAATTCGTGGGCCGCGCAGCCCCCTTCTTGGTGCTGGCTTTTCTCTCTCTCTTCGACGGCTGTAAGTAATTTTTGCTTGGGTATCAAACAGCATCAAAAATTTAAGAGCATTTAAAGTTGCAGAAAAAGGAGGAAGTAACAACAAGTCTAACTACTATACCACACCACATCACTGTGCCTAGATCTGAATTTGGTTTTTTTACAATTTGGAAATTATGTGGGTGAGAAGTCTGATTGAGCTCTGTGACGCTCTACAGTCACTTGAAACTGGGACCTACAGCTTAAAGTGGATTCTGAACCACTTCAAACATCCATGGCACCACCGGGACTTGAACCCGAAACCTGTGGCCCCGAGTGCCTGACATTCGGCCATTAGGCCCAACAAATTTTACTACTACACTACACACCATATCACTGTACTTACATTAAAGTGGATTCCGAACAACTAAAAACATCCATGGCATCGCCGAGATTTGAAATTGAAACATCGGGTACCGAGCACCAGAGCGCTAGCCACTCGGTCATCAGCATGTCTGACAACTAAACTACGGAAATTCGATTCGAAACCTGACTAGTTATGCCAAATGGTACCAATACCTTGGGAGGAGTGTAAAATCGAAGTTATAAAGATAAATTCTGGTACAATTTAACAAATCAATAGAATTTAACAAATGCATTCTTGCTAATAAGCTGAACATCTGCCGTTTGTAGTAGCAAATAACCTCATACCAAGCATTGAAAGACTATTTTTCTGGATTTTACAGCAGGTGGCATCATCATAAAATACTCGGACATATGTCAATAAAAATATCAGGCGCAGCAAAATCTGAGTCTCATCCAATTTAAAGATCACTCACTGAACCTTTTTCTCATTACCTCCACGGTTGGCTGCTCTTCGGGGATGGGGGGGGAATCCCAAAGTGGTTAGAAAGAAACACCAACCGAAAACAAAAAAAAAGCGGCCTTAACTAAACTCGGGTCTTCTCCAATCAATAGCCCTCAACACTAATCCCTTCCAAAGCTTTAAACTGAGGTTCTCTTTAAAAGCTAAATAAGTACCTCTGGGACTCACAACAGACTCAGAGGAGAGTTTTTTTTTTTTTTTTATATATATATATATTTTTTTTTACAGAGCAAGCTTTTTTCCAGAGTCTTGGATCTTCATTTTCTCGTCTTATCAGTTTCATTGTTCTCTTGTCAGGTCATGGATGAAGGGGTGGTATTTTTAGATTAAAAAAACGAGTGTCATATAAGGGCACAGCTCAGAGGTTCACTGCGCCTTTTTATTAACAGTTTAGTAAAAGTCTTTTACTTTATTTAAATTTCATTGTATTTGCTATGTGGGTCAGTAGTTCTACGTGAAAAAGATTGTTTTCTCACTCAATTTTCTCTCTCTTTAGAACATAATTGCAGTAATATAGATAAGCAGTAATATTCTTAAAAAAAATTTTGTAGTGATTTTAATTGATGGATATAGAAAAACAGAATGCGATAAAAATAGTTTTTTATTAATTTCGAATTTTATTATAACATGCGACTTGATGACCAATTGGCTAGCGGTCTGGCCATTGGTACTACATGCTTTAGATTCAAACTCCTGGCAGTGCCCTGGATGTTTGTAGAGGTTCGAAATCCACTTTACGCTGTAAGTCCCGTTCTAAAATGACTGTAGAGTGTCAGACTCAGTCAGACTTATCACACACATTATCAGTATTATTCTCAAACTGTAAAGGAGCAACTCAGCTCTAGGTACAGTGATGTGGTGTGGTGTGGTGTGGTGTGGTGTGGTGTGGTGTGGTGTGGTAGTAGTAGTAACAGCCTGGTAATTAGCAAGTCTGATTACTAAACTACTGAAATTCGTTTCGAAACCTAACTAGTTATGCCAAATGGTACCAATACCGAGTATGGGCACTATAACTCCATAAGCCGGCAAGTCTTTCCTTGGGTTAGAGAAGAAGAGGAGAACATCTTGGGTAGAGTGTAAATTCAAAGTTCTAAAAATAAATTCGGGTTACAATTTAACAAATCAATAGAATTTAGTAATTTAGCGGGTGTATTCTGGGTAATCTTCCATTTGTAGTAACAAATGACCTCAATTCAAAAGGCCAAGCATTGAAAAACTACTTTTTCTGAATTTTATAGCAGGTGACGTCATACTAAAATACTCGGTCATTTACCAATACAAATATTGGACACAACAAAATCTCAGTCTCATCCAATTTAAAGATCACTGTCTGAACTTTTTCTCATTACCTCCACGGTTGGCTGCTCTTGGGGGATGGGGGGGAGGGATGAGAATCCCAAAATGGTTACAAAGAAACACCAACCTTAACAAAAACACCGGCCCTAACTAAACTCGGGTCGTCTCCAATCAATAGTCCTCAGCACTTAATCTCTTCCAAAGCTTTAAACTGAGGTTCTCTTTAAAAGCTAAATAAGTACCGCTGGGACTCGCACGACTCAGAGGAGAGAGTTTTTTTTTCTTTCATTTTTACAGAGCAATCTTTTTTTCCAGAGTTTTGGATCTTCATTTTCTCGTCTTATCAGTTCCATTGTTCTCATGTCAGGTCATGGATGAGGGGTGGTATTTTTAGATAAAAAAAAATGGTGTCATATAGCTCACAGGTTCACTGCGTATTTTTATTATTAATTTAGTAGAAGTCTTTATTTTTTTTATAGTTCTTTGTAATTGCAATGTGGGTCAGTAGTTCTGCCAGAAAAGAGCGTTTTCTCTGTCATTTTTGCGCTTTTATAGAACATAAATTTGGGCAGTAGTATAGATAGCCAGTAATATTATTAAAAAGTGTTTTTTAATGATTTTAATTGTTGGATATAGGAACATACAATAAGATAAACATTTTTTTTACTAATTTCGCACTTCATTATAAGATTCGACCTGATGGCCCATTGGCTATCTCTCTGGCCTTTGGAGCCACAGGCTTTAAGTTCGAATCCTAGCGGTGCCATGGTTGTTTGTAGTGTTCCGTAATATATATACTTCAGGCCGAAGGTCCCAATCTCATATAACGGTAGAGCGTCACGGTGCCCAATCAGACTTCTCACCCACATAATTCCCAAACTGTAAAGGGGCAACTCAGCTCTAGGCACAGTGATGTAGTGTGGTGTAGTAGTAACAGCCATGCAATTAGCAAGTCTGACTACTCAACTACGGAAATGCGATTTCAAAATTGACTAGTTATGCCAAACAGTACCAATACCGAGTACGGGCGCTAAAATTCCATAGGCCAGTAAATTCTTCCTTAGATTAGAGGACATGGGTAGAAGAGGAGAACGCCTTGTGAGGTGTGTAAATTCAAAGTCACAAAAATAAATTCTGTATACAATTCAGCAAATCAATGGAACTTAGCATTTTAGCTAGTTCCTTTTGGGTAATTGATGCTTGTCATAGCAAATGACCTCTGTACAAAAGTGCAAAGCATTGAAAAAATACTTTTTCTGGATTTTACAGCAGGTGGCATCATCCTAAAATACTCGGACATTTGCCAATAAAAATATCGGGCGCAACAAAATCTGAGTCGCATCCAATTTAAAGATCACTGAATAAACTTTTTCTCATTACCTCCACGGTTGGCTGCTCTTTGGGGGATCGGGGTGGAATCCCAAAGTGGTTAGTAAGAAACACCAACCGAAAACAAAAAAAAACCGCCCTAACTAAGCTCGGGTCGTCTCCAATCAATAGCCCTCAGCACTTAATCTCTTCCGAAGCTTTAAACTGAGGTTCTCTTTAAAAGCTAAATAAGTACCGCTGGGACTCGCAGGACTCAGAGGAGAGGTTTTTTTTTTTTTTACTTTATATTTTTTCTTACTGAGCAAGCTTTTTCCAGAGTTTTGGATCTTCATTTTCTCGTCTTATCAGTTTCATTGTTCCCTTGTCAGGTCATGGATGAGGGGGGATATTTTTAGAATAAAAAAAATGGTCTCATATAAGGACATGGATCACGGGTTCACTGAGTATTTATATTAACAGTTTAGTAGAAGTTTTGTTTTGTTTATAATTCTTTGTATTTAAAGATGTGGGTCAGTAGTTCTACTTGAAAAAGATAATGTTTTCACTTTTTTCCCCTCTTGTATAACATAAATATGTGCAGCAGTATAGATAAGCAGTAATATTCTTAAAAAGTGCTTTTTAAATAGTGTTAATTGTAGGATATTGGAAAATAGAATATGATAAAGCAAGTTTTTTTACTGATTTCGCACTTCATTATACGATGCGGACTGATAGCCAATAGCCTAGCGCTCTGGCATTTGGTACAACAGGCTTTAAGTTCGAATACATGGGTCTAAATGGCCAAGTGGCTAGCGCTGTGGCGCTGGGCTCCACAGGTTTTTGGTGCCATGGATGTTTGTAGTGGTTCGGAAACCACTTTCATCTTCAAGCTACACGCACCTCCTGGATAATGCTAAGTGAGTAATGTCTGTGCAGCGCTTGCCTTACGGCATCCAAGACAACTATCTAAGTGTTTGCCAGCTGTATTAGAACAAAAATTAGAATTTCCAATCCTGGCGATGACATGAATGTTTGAAGTGGTTCGGAATCCACTTTAAACCGTAGGTCCCGGTCTCATAAGACCATACAGCGTCACGAAGCCCCATCAGACTTCTCACCCACATCAATCCCAAACTGCATAGGGGTAACTCAGATCTAGGAACAGTGATGCGGTATGTTATAGTAGTAGCAACTGGTAATTAGTAAATCTGACTACTCAACTGCGTAAATTTGATTCGAAAGCTAATTGGCTATGCCAAATGATACCAATACCGAGTATGGACACTATACCTCAATAGATCGGAAAGTCCCTCCTTGGATTAGAGAAGATGGGTAGAAAAGGAGAACACCTTGGGAGGGGTACAAATTCAAATTTGTAAAAATAAATTCTGATACAATTTATCAAATCAATAGAATTTAGCAGTTTAGCAAGTGCATTCTGGGTAATCAACCGTTTGTAGTAGCAAATGACATCAGTTGAATAGGCCAAGCATTGAAAAACTATTTTATCAGGGAGTTTGCAGCAAGTGGCATCAACATAAAATACTCGGACACTTGTCAATAAAAATATCAGGGATAACAAAATCTCCGTCTCATCCAATTTAAAGATCACTGACTAAACTTTTTTCTCATTACCTCCACGGTTGGCTGCTCTTGGGGGATGGGGGGATGAGAATCCCAAAGTGGTTAGAAAGAAACACCAACCGAAACAAAAAAAAAGCGGCCCTAACTAAACTCGGGTCGTCTCCAATCAATAGCCTTCAACACTTAATCCCTTCCAAAGCTTTAAACTGAGGTTCTCTCTAAAAGCTAAATAAGTACCGCTGGGACTCAACAACAGACTTAGAGGAGAGTGTTTTTTTCTTTCATTTTTACTGAGCAAGCTTTTTTTCCAGAGTTTTGGATCTTCATTTTCTCGTCTTATCAGTTTCATTGTTCCCTTGTCAGGTCATGGATGAGGGGGATATTTTTTGGAATAAAAAAAATGGTGTCATATAAGGACCAGCTCACAGGTTCACTGCCAATTTTTATTAGCAGTTTAATAGAAATCTTTACTTTATTTGTATTATGTTCTATTTTCAATGTGGGTCAGTAATTCTACCTGCAAAAGTGAGTTTTCTCACTCACTTTTCCCTCTTCTAGAAAATAAATATGTGTAGTAGTATTATTTTCTTTGAAATAGACAATATTAGTAAATAGTGTTTTTGAAAATGGTTTTAATTGTTGATTATATGAAAATAGATTGAGATAAAACTTTTTTTCTCGGCTCCTGATGATCGATTGACTAGCGCTTAGGCACTCGGTGCCACAGGTTTTAGGTTCAAGTCCCGGCGGCGCCATGGATGTCTGTAGTGGTGCGGAAACCACCTTAAACCGTAGGTCCTGGACTAATATGACTGAAGAGCATTGAACATAGGGTTGATAACCGTACTCCCTAAAAAGTTAACGTCTCCTGTCCCGAAGTCTGCCAGTAGGCAGACGACTTTGGCCCATCATGGGGCTGTTGCGCCGCTGATGATGATTATTTTGATGATGATATAGAAATAATTGGTCTTAAAGTAACCAGTTTCCAGTCTAGGTTTGGTTTGGTTTGTTGCTAACTGCCATTTTTCTCACACATTACGCTAATTAGACCGATACCTGCAATTTAACGTGGACTATAACAACTAACAAACATCCATGTTACTGCCAGGATTCGAACCTGAAGGCTGTTGTACAACGCTGACCAGTAGGATATTAGTTGACTACTGCGATTACTTATATTGTGGATATCTGAATATAATTTAAGACCATAAGAATCCAACTTTAACATCCTTATCTGTTACGAATAATTTAATTTTAATAGTTTCCTAATGTGTTCCTATAGGAAATTAAAATATTTTTTCAAACAATTTTAGCCATCTTAGAATAATTAGTCGTAATTGCAACTCTTCTTAGTACAAGACTACGACCACTTGTACTAATAATGAATATGCCAACGGCCGTACCATGCTGAATATACCGGTTCTCGTTAGATCACCGAAGTTAAGCATCATTGGGCGCGGTCAGTACTTGGGTGGGTGACCACCTGGGAACACTGCGTGCCGTTGGCAAATTTGGGACCTGAATGGCCGAGTGTCTAGCGCTCTGGCGCTCGGTGCCACAGGTTTCTTAGTTCGAATCCCGGCGGTGCCATGGATGTTTGTAGTGGTTCGGAATCCACTTTAAGCCGTAGGTCCCGGTCTTCTATGACTGTAAGAGCGTCACGGAGCAAAAGTCAGACTTCTACCTACGGGTGCTCCATCACAACAGAAGCTGCTTCCTTCCCCTCCAATCATGAGTCCATATGGGCTCGTGGGCTTGGCCAGCCAAGTGGGATAAGAAACAACAACATAATGAATATATCTTTAATGAATAATGAATATATTCGATAAATGAATATATTTTTAGCCTATGAGAATCCATCTTTCATATCCTTATCTTTTAAAAATACTCAAATTTTTAGAATTTCTCCAGTCGTAGACAACAATTACTTGTATTATTGATAAATGAATACATTTTTAACCAATGAAAATTCAACATTTCATATCCTTATCTCTTATTAATCTTTCAATTTCAATAATAGAGAGTTTTTGCATACCATACGTTAGTTACCGTAGGACGTCCGTTAGCTTTTTCTCCCTAGCGCGCATGCTCGTAGGAAACATAATTTCCTACGAGCATGCGCGCTAAAAAAAAAATTCACGGACGTTCTACAAACTAACATTGTTATGCAAAAACTCTCTAATATCTTGACTAATTTGTTCCTGAAGGGAATTAAAAAATTTTCAAACAGTTTTAGCCCTCTTAGAATAATTAGTCCTAATTGCAATTCATCTTAGTGGAGGACTACGACTACTTGTACTAGTGATAAATGTCTATATTTCAAAATAATGAAAATTCATCTTTCAAATCCTTATCTCTTGTTAATTGTTCAATTTCAATAATTTCCTAAATACTTTATTCTTAAAGGGAATTAAAGATATTTTAAAGAATCTTAGTTATCTTAGAATAATTAGTCATAATTGCAACTCTCTTAAGTGGAGGACTATGACTTCCTGTACTAGTATTAAATTAGCAATAAATGACTTGCACTAGTACCAAATGACTATATTTAAAAATAACGAAAATTTATATTTCATACCCTTACCTCTTATTAATTGTTCAATTTTAATAATTTTCTAACTAATTTGTTCCTAAAGAGAATTAAAGATCTTTTAAACAATTTCAGGCATCTTTGGAATATTTGATTACAACTTCAAGTGGTCTTAGTCGACGACTTCGACTATTTGCATTATTGACGCCAAGCCGAATATATTTATGGACGATGAGAATCACTCTTTCATATCTTTGCCACTTACATATCCTCAAATTTTGATGACTTTCTCTTAAATTGATCTCAAAAAATTCAAAAATTGTTTTAATAATTTTATTCATGCAAATATAACTGGTAGCAACTGGTCTGCAGTCGAGGACTACAACCGCTTGTATTAATGATAAATTAATATATTTTTAGCCAACGAAAATTCAACTTTCGTATTCTTATCTCTTATTAATCGTTCAATTTCAATAATTTCCTATCTAATTCATTAAAAGGAAAATTAAAAAACTTTTTAATATTTTTGACGTTCTTAGAATAATTAGTCATAAGTGCGACTTGTATTAGTGGAAGATTACGACTACTTGTACTATTGATAAATTAATATATTTTTAAACAATGAAAATTCTTTTTTCATATCTTTATCTAGTTGATTTTCTATAATAACTGACTTGTTCTGAAAGAGAATTAAGGGTCTTTTAAACAATTTTATGCATCTCAGAAAATTTGATTACAACTTTAAGGGTCTTAGTCGACGACTACGACTACTTACATTATTGAGAATATATTTATGAACGATGTGAATCCATCTTTCAAAATCCTCATGATTTAAGTCACTCGTCCCTATAGTGGAATATTCGTGGCCCGACTCCAGTTTAATGAGAGGGAGCGGACAGCAATGAGAGCTCGAAGTATGTCAGGAATTCGGCATCGGGGTGTCAGTGGGAGGGGGGGACGGAGAGGGGATGGAAGGGGGGGAGGAAATTTCGAACAGCTTTGCAGACGACACGGCACCAATTGGGAAAACATATTTTTTATCGACTTCCATGAAATGGAAGAGGAATGAAAAAAAATGCAATAATTGAATATGTTGTGTCGTTAAAAGAAGAATTTGTTTTTTTTTAAGTGAGCTGTTAATGATAATTGTAATTTAATGGATTTTGTTTTGGAAGTATGGACTCAAATAAATAGTTTTTGAGTAAAAGGTATATGTATTATTATATATTATTCATTCATAAATGAATATAATTTTATGTAGCATGTTTTCTTTTAGTCAAATATTAAATTTTTTAATAAAATATTTTTCTTTTTATGTTTCGCTAGTAGATATATAGATCTATTCTACTTTAAAATAACCTTAATGGAAAATTAAAAGGCATATCATCTAAAGAGAGGAAAGCTCTAACCTCTCAGATGCCACTCTTTCCTACAAAACTGCGGTGGCACAACTTTATCCACATCATTTTGAAAAATCTGCGTTAGACACTGTGATGAAAAATTACAAATGCATTTTATGCTGTGATGTAGTATTGAAGGTCAATGCTTTCAGAAAAGAGGAGACTCGGTGGTCATCCCCTAATTACTAAGGATTGTATATATATATAAAAGCAACTTTTTTTTCTTTATTTCTTCCTTATTCTGTCTTCTATGAAACTGAGAAAGGGTGAATTTTTTACAAGCATTGACAACCCTGATCACCAAATTTTTTTATATGCATCTTACACATGATTTGCACCTTGTGTTTCTTTATTTTTTCCTTATGCTGTTTTGTATGAAACAGGAGAGGATGAATTATTTATAAGCATTAGTAGCTCTGACCACCATGTCTTTTTCTAAATTCTGTATTATGTAACGAGTTAACAGCTGAACAACAACTGAACTGGGTTCTACTAAATATCATTATAACTGAATTATATATTTTATATATATAACTTATATATTTTCAGTGCTACAACTGATGGTGCTGCAACCCAAAGTCACAAAAGAAGAACAAGAAGGAGCCACCCTACTGACCCTAATCAAGGATCCCTACATTTTGATTGCCGCAGGTCTGTAAGAACACTACAAACAAACATAAATTTTAATCTATCATCATTCTTTTTATTAGCAACTCATATTAGCGTTTTTAAAAAAACTTTTATTTTTAATTGATGCTTTAAATAACTGATATTTTAAATAATTTACATTTCACTTTACTGTGCGTTTTTAAACAATTAATATTTTAAATTAACTAACATTAATAACTATTAATGCATCGACGTATTATTTGTAAATTAACTAATATTAATATCCATTAATGCATATCCATAATCTATCTATTAAGATATAATATTAATATTCATTCATGTAATATCTATTTATGTATCGACATCCATTTCTTCATTGTTATTTTTCATCATTATTTTAACGTCCCATGATACTTCATTCAGCTAAACGAAGATATTTTCAGGCTTTCAGATTTATCATGTCTGTCACATGTGTGGGCATTGGAACTTTCATTTCGGGTTCTATTTTCGGATTTCTAACTGATTTTCTTAGTACAAAAGTTTAATTCGTCAAGTCACACTGGATTCGTCCATATTTAAATCAAATTAAGGAAATAAGTTTTCGTTTTTACCTATTTTGAGAGTGGATTTTCATAACGTTTAATGGCAGATTTAAATGTCATCCCATTAATTATTTTATTAAGAAGTTATTAATTATAAATAGCATATTTTCTTATTTATGGAATTTAAAAAAACATTCTGATTTTATTTTTAATTAGCTAATATTTAACTTAAACTATTATAATAATTATAATGTGGCAGCGTGTGCCGCTGGTGAATATTAGGCATGGAGGTTCAATCCTCTGGCTGCATTGTTGTAGACACTGTTTCAAAAAACGAGGAGTCTCGATGGAGTTTAGGATTTCTTACCTCGTTAATCAGATTGTGAATTGTGAATCAGATTTTCCTGTTTTCTCATATTCGATAGGCAATTTCGGTGCAGTTTCTCCCCTAAAAAGTCCTCTTTCTTCAACGACTCGGAGCCAAGTACTCAAACTCATGTGATATCCAATTTCAAGAATACTCATGGGATGTCCGTTTAGCACTGCAGGACACGGAGGATTAGACACAACTATTACTATCTTTTAGTAATGGCTAATAAAAAAATTTTTTTCATACTCTTTTCATCATCATCATTGGCGCAAGAGCCCCATGGTGGGACAAGACCGTCTGCCTAATAGCAGATTTCGAGATATGAGATGTTGTCTTTTTACGGGGCAGGGTTGTCAGCCCTACGCCCAACGCTCTGCAGTGATATTAGACCGAGACCTACGGCTTCTGAACCACTACAAACATCCGCGGCACCACCGGGACTCGAACCCGAAACCTGTGGTACCGAACGCCAGAGTTCATACTCTTTTAGATTGTAAAAATATTAAATAATACTCAAAACTATTTGTTTAAGTACTGTTCAAATGTTTCTTTTTATATATCTGTGGAAACTCTTATTATTATAAAAACAGTAAATCAGTATAATTTTTAAAGATAAAGTCTGTCAGCTTTAATTTTAGAGTGACAAAAAAATACTTCTTCTGTTACAAAACAGTGGTAGCAATTAATGAATTAAATTTGACCCATAATAATAGTAACAAAATAAAATAAATATAGAACTTCTTCATAGGCGCAACAGCCCCATGGCGTGCCAAGACCGTCTGCCTACTGGCAGATTTCGAGACAAATGTTTTATTTTTACGGGGTAGGGTAGACAGCGCTACGCCCTGCAGTCATATTTGACCGGGATCTATGATTTAAAGTGGATTCCGAACCATTGCACACATCCAGGGCACCGAGCGCCAGAGTGCTAGTCACTCAGCCATCCGGACCCATATATATAGAAGCAACAGTTATTATAGCCAACGGCCGTACCATGCTGAATATACCGGTTCTCGTTAGATCACCGAAGTTAAGCATCATTGGGCGCGGTCAGTACTTGGGTGGGTGACCACCTGGGAACACTGCGTGCCGTTGGCAAATTTGGGACCTGAATGGCCGAGTGTCTAGCGCTCGGTGCCACAGGTTTCGGGTTCGAATCCCGGCGGTGCTATGGATGTTTGTAGTGGTTCGGAATCCACTTTAAGCCGTAGGTCCCGGTCTTCTATGACTGTAAGAGCGTCACGGAGCAAAAGTCAGGCTTCTACCTACGGGTGCTCCATCACAATAGAAGCTGCTTCCTTCCCCTTCAATCATGAGTCCATATGGGGTTGGCCAGCCAAGTGGGATAAGAAACAACAACAAACAAAAACAACAACAGTTATTATCAAAAGGTAGTTTAAATTAAACTACAAATTAAAAATATTAGTCTTAATTTTTGAGTGTTCTGATAGTTTCCGAATTGTTCAATAATTTCGATACTTCATTTTAAACTTGTAGGTAGGCTACTGTTACTACGGGACAGAGGAATTATTTGATAAATGTAAATGAAGTCTGCACACCTCACAAAATTGAAGGATTTTCACTTTATTGAATTTTAGTTATCCTTCAGAATTTCATCAAACCCGAGAATGTTATGAACAAAATTACATCACGAGGGCCATTAAGAGAAATCTTTTCTAATTTCCTTCGTTTAATAGAATTAGGAGAGGGGAAGAGAAATATCTAAATTTGCCAAAAACTCATTTTCTCTGAACGACGCATTTTATAACGAGGTGTTAAGAAAAATCACTCGTTTCAGAATTTGATTTTATTCATCTTTCTAGAAAGTTTTTAATGACAAAAGCATACAGTGTTAATATGAATTCACTAAATTTTACACGTAAAAAAGCGATACTTTTTCCATACACACACACACACACACACATATATATATATATATATATATATATATATATATATATTTATAAAAGTTTTTATAGTATATTATAGAGAACCAAAGTAAAAAAAAAAAAAAATCAATCATTCGCTCCAGAATTTAACTCTATTTTTTTTTAATGTGGCAAATTAGTAAGTGCTTTTAATTTTTGATAAAGTTTTTAGTTAATTTATTTTATTATTATATTATTTTAAATTAATAGCGATTTATTTAAAAATTGTTATTAACCGATTATTTTAAAAAAGCATCAATTTTATATACAAAGTAATTATAATTAAAGTCCCACTTTCAAAATGCTGTACAAAAAAAAAGAACTACTCATCAAAATGAGATAAATTCGAACTGAAAATAATTGAAGAAGTTGAAAACGGTACAGCATCACAAACAAAGTTCCAAAGTTTATTAATAAATGGCTCTGTAAGCGGCATAAAGAAAGTGAATTCGACTACCAGTGATATTTTGAATAGAAATGACAACGTATTTGGCATGAGTTGCACATTAAATCAATTGTAGTGCTCAATGTGCTTCATTGTATCGGTTTTTTGATGGAAAAAAGGACTCCCAAGTCATTCAACAGTTGTGACTTGAATGACTTGGAATGACTTGTTCGTTTTCGTAGTAGTAAGCCCATCCAAAACGACAAGCTCATACCAAATTGGATGGAAAACATCGGTGAAACCTTTTTTGGGATTTTTTTTTGATGCCATACCGTTTCCCTCTTCTTCAAGTATCCTCAGTTCAAATTGGAACTCATTGTGAAAAGTGTTTCTTTTTTTACAGCATTTTGAAAGTAGGACTTCAATTATAATCCCCCTTTATTTCATATTAACTTGACTATTTTTCACTGTTTAGTTGCATTTTTAAGAAGCATATAATATGTACGATTTATAAGTAATTAATCATAATTAATAACAATTGTTATTAACCATTGTCATTTTATGTGGAACAACTTAATGCAAAAGAATAAAGAGAAAATTTAAATAACAAGTGCAAAACATCTGATAGTGATAATAAATTTTTATTTAACAAAATATAAAGAAAAAATTATTCTAAATAATTACATATAAATAAAAAAAAATGTAAAACGATAAGGGTATTTTAATTTCAAAAAAACTTTAAAAAAACAAACAAAGAACAATAGATGTAAATGATCAGGTCATATGATGTCAGCGCTCAACATTACCTCGCAAGCAGATGGTACTGAGATATTCTAAATGAAATCGCAATTTAACTGCAACAAAAGTGAAGTTTTTAGTTAATTAAAAAAAAATTATGACAATTTTTTTTTTATCATTTTTTGGCGATATATAGGATAAAAAATAAGAAACTCTTGAGAAAAAAACTTTTGACTTTTTTTCCCCCCTCTTATACCATTTAATAATTAACCTATGATTTCTTATTCTATGTACAATAAGCATGTCTACTGATCTACTTTTCAATTTCGTGAACTATATTTAAAGAAAAAAAAAATTTCCTCTGCACATTAAATATATTAACTAAATCTAACAGCAGTTTTGAACAAAAAAAAAACTATTAAATTGTATAAAATATATGTTACGGGCCAATACAAAGCAAAAATAATATTAACACAATTACTGTTAAACTTCTGTCGTTGTTTCTTATCCCACTTGGTAAACAGCAGCATCTAGACCAAGTCCAAGAATCCGTGTGGTCACATGGAAGGAGGAAACGAGGGAGCTGTTTCTGTTGTGGCGGAGCACCCGTAGGTAGAAGTCTGAAGAAGGCGGGTAGTGCTTTCCGAGAGGACTTTTAAGGTGAACTGCCCTGCATTTGCGTATATGGGAGAAAACCCGGAAATCTCACTAGGTAGTCTGACTCAAGAAGCAAGATGCTGAACATCACAAACGCTATCGATTCTACTCGTTTTTTTGAACAGTATCGACAACAAAGCTCTAATGCTCATCAGCACCACAAGTTGCCACTGAGCCACGAGTCGAGTGTTATACTCGTAAAAAGTTTTATATAGAAAAATTGTATATTTCTAAGTGTTATACTTTTAAAATTTTGAAATAATATAAACCCATATATCTGCTGGTTTAAATATTAAGAGATTCTTTAAGAAGATGGGAGATGGTCAAGTTTCGTTGCCTTATTAAATATAATGTGTATCAATCAGTAAAAACTTATGATGTTTTTTTTATAGTGCTAATTATCGATATTCACATGTTAAGAAAAATTCATGTTATTTCTATTAGTAAAAAAAGATATTAATCATTCTCTTGATTATCTTAAAACAGAAATTTTAATCAATTCATTTATTATTAAAGCGTTTTTGCATTTCCTCATGGCCAAGACAAAGATTCATTTTTACTCGTTTAAGTAAATGCATCTTGCCAAATTCAAAGAGGGAAAATTCCATTTAGCTTTTCATTTCAAAGACAATGAAACCTGAAAAAAAGAGTTTTCGCGCTCCTGTGAGCTGCGAAATTAATGGCTTTGTCCGAAATATGTTAATGAGATAGATTTTCTTACTTCAACTTTGAATCGGAGAAAAATTGAGATTTTAAATGGAGTCACATTTTTGTGAAGGCTTATATATATAGAAACTTAATTCAAATTCTTAATGGACATTATTTAATAGCTGGTGCTGTATTTATTATTATGGAAAGATCAATCAATTGTATTCGATATAATAAACTAGCATTCAAACAATACGAAATAATTCTTCATAATAAAAAATTCACACGAATAAATAAATAAAATTGACACATAGCACTGACAACAGAAAAATCGATTATAATGAATAAATGATTGAAATCGATTTAGGTTTAATCGATTTTCATTTTTATGAGTTTATATATAAAAATGGTGTTCAATTTTTACATTTGTGTGTACATTTGCCATATTTTTGGTGCCTGATGGCCAATTGACTAGTTCTCCGGCTCTTGGTGTCGAAGGTTAGAGTCACGATGGTGCAATGGATGTTTGTAGTAAAGAGATATTTGGAATGGAATTCTAAATATCTCTTTGACTACTCTCTTTGACATTGACTACGTCTTTTTTATACTTCACAGATTCAACAGGTTTTCGCAGATTAATTTCATTTACTCAACCTTTTCTAGAAGTAGAAATATTTCAGCTTGACATAGAAATTTGAGTCACTTTTTTTGTCTTTGAGAAGATGTACAACTGTTCGCACTCAAGATATTCTACTCTTAATATATTTCGTAAAATTGAAATTTACTGAACTATCTCCAAAAACCGACAAAGTAAATTTTACTAACAGACTTTACTGCTTGAAATTTGGAATAAATAAGCAATTCTTGTGTACTATCTGTTATAAAAATGGGAGATCTTGACCTCTGCATTTATTTTTCAGCATTTCCGCTTATTTTGGAAATGAAATTTGGTACAAATATATTGTTTTTTAACAGTTATCAGACAATGTACAATATTTACTTTGATATATTATAATTTATCAATTCAAGGTGTACAATACATCAAGATGTTGAGAATCAGACTACAATCAACCCTAATTATGACAACTCCTCTGAACATCTCATAAAGGCCAATTTCTTGGTGAAAGCATTTTGGGTCTTATTAATGTATTCATATAACGGTCAACCTCATTGAAATTCCATTCAAAAGACATTGTTCATTTTCAATCAATCTTCCAGAAGAAATCGTGGTACACTTTTCTTCTATGCTCTCTATGCAGTCCTGCACTATATTAAATTGGCCCAAATAGTATAATACTATTAACTTTATTAAAGCAGAAATTTTTTAATTAATTATTTTTTTTCATTCGTCATTTATTAAAAACTACCCCAATATACCATTACTATTCATTATTAAAAAAATAATTGAAAATATGCCTTGTGTTAAGGGTGTTTTAGGAGAAAGTGTAAGACTTTATCATCATTTTTTTTCCAGCACAATTAGCATTGCCATGAGTTTTGTACTTTTGTAGAGGTAGAGGACCTAGATGTTTTCGAAACTGGGTGAGCTCCGTTCGAAACCTGATTAGCGAAGCGAAAGGAAGGGGTTCGCATCTATGCCCGGGATGGGTATATTAAATCTGTATGTCAAAAAGTCCTTCCAATGTATGAGGATTCAGATCAAATACCATATTTAGAAGTGATCATTTCAAATTGAGGGATAAAGGGGAGGAGATAACGCTGATTATGTTGAATGCCTTTTGTTCTAAGGGCAAATGATTATTATTATTCGACATTTAAAAGCAGGCATGATCCTATTATCGCTATTTATTTCTAGCAAAGAAAACGAAATTTGTTTCGTTTTTGTACTAAAATTTTGAAAAGATTATTAAAATTAATAAATTTTTTTGTCATTCAAATATCTATCTTAATTCTATTTCTTTAAATATATGTTATTTCAATGGATTAAACTCTCTAGATCTACTCATTGATTATTTTTAAAACTGAAAGAAAGAAATTCAACTGTAATTGAGTTCATATTTTTTCTTCTTTTTAGTGGCCCGTAACATATATTTTATACAATTTAATAACTCTTTGTTATACAATTTTTACAATTGATTTATACAATTTAAAAAAAAAATTTCTTTAAATGTAGTTCAAGAAATTAAAAGTAGACATGCTTGTTGTTCATGGAATAAAAAATCCTGAAAATTAAAAAAGATTTTTTTTAAAAATTATGTCGATTGATTTTTTAAGGAGAAAATTTATCTCAAGATCTCAACAACAATTTAATTACAAAATCTACAAACAATTTGTGTTCAAAAGGTACATAAAGCCAATCTCTTTTTCAGGAGCGATAACTTTCGCCAACATGGGCATAGCCACCTTGGAACCCTCTCTACCCCTGTGGATGATGGACACCATGAACGCACCCAAGTGGCAGCAAGGAGCCGCTTTCCTCCCCGCCAGCATATCGTACTTGATCGGCACCAACGTCTTCGGCCCCCTCGGACACAGAATGGGAAGGTGAGATTTAAACACATCCGTTTCGTCAATCAAATGAGAGTTCAATTGCTAGGTGCTATTCTACCATAGAATAATATATTTTAATGATTAAATCGGAAAATGTTTTGCTTTCTCCGGCAAGTATACTTATAAGCCAAAGCATTAAAACCTTCCGAGCTTAATGCAGATGGAACTGCCTACAATACCATTTAAGTAGATCTCGATCCCTGAAGTCGTTCTTCAACCATCAATAGCTCATGACAATGGCACACGGAAGGAGAACGATTCCATTGTAAAGATTCATGGTATTTAGACAAAAGACTGACGACTAGATAAATATATTTCGGAAACTGAAATATTCATTAACTGATATGCAGGTACCAAAAGGGATTGAAGAAATAAAGCATCCACTTGCTTACAAATCCAATTAAATACATCTTGATCTCTGGAATCGTTCTCCATCCAGCAACAGTTCATGACAGTGACATATATCACATTTATGGGATTCAGACAAATGACTGATGACTAGATAAATATATTTCGAAAAATGAAATACCTTTTAACTGATTACGATACGCAGGTATCAAAAGGGATTGTGAACAATGAAGCATCCAAATGAGCTACCTGAAACGCCAATTAAATAGATCTTGGTACCTGGAATCATTCTCCATCCATCAATAGTTCATGGATGACTAGATAAATATATTTCGGAATCTGAAATACACATTAACTGATTACGTTATGCAGGTATAAAAAAGAGATTGTAGGCAATGAAGCCTCCAAATCAGGACAAGGCGGCCTGATGGTCAAGTGATTATCACTAGGGACTTTGATACAACAGGCAGGAAATTCGAATCCTATTCGGAACTGGTGTTTTTTATTCGCTCGGAATCCACTTTAAACTATAGGTACCTGTCTAATTAGCCATTGTGTGCGGAAAAATGGCCGTAGAGCGATAAACCAAATGAAGACAAGGTGTTTGCTACCCTACAGCAATTGATGGCAGAAGTAAGCAGCGACTGTTTTGGTTTGTTTGTACGGATAGATTTTAGATATTGTGAATGATATCTGAATATTATGGGATGAAAGCAAACAGTTGAATCAATGGTATGATTGAAAAGTATCAGACGAACATAAATGTTTGTATTTAAAATTTTTACTCGTTCTATATCTCCAAAGAAGAACTACTATTATAAAACTATTTCACAAATATAAAAGTTTCCAATTACCCTACCCCAGTGGTTCTCAAACTTTTTCAAAATCGGGGCTCATTTAATAACCTACAAATAATTGTAAGCGCACTATATATAAATTTCTAACAAATAAGCATCCGCCTCCTCCACAAACTATTACGTACAGACAGCATAGTCTCAGAGAATGCAATGTAAATTTTTTTATTGAAAATCACATAGATGCTAGCGCTCTTATTAACCAATCATGGAAGTAATAGCTCTGTTTCTCGGAAACCTTCTTTGGCTCATTATTGCTGTTTGATGATATTTTATGTGAAGATGGGTTATTATGCAACCAAAAAGAATAATTGTTTGTAATAAAAGCTATCATGGGAATGGGAAAACTGACAATAAAAAGAATAACTATATTTTTTTATATTTGATCACATATTTATCTGGAATACCACAGAGCGCACCAGTTATCCTCTACAGTAAAAAGCGTGATAGCTTTGAAAACTTAGTGAGAGAACGTAGTCTAAATAAATATTCTCCTTTCGCTTATTTGTCCCTGAAGTGACAGCATTGAATTTAATTTCTTTTTTTCTGTCTAATATTCTGACGGTTCATTTCTTTCAACTGTTTAAATGAACAAAAATGAATTAGCTGAAATACAAAAGTAAACAATTCAATATTATAAGAAATTTAAATGTTATTGTTAAAAGTGTAAAATGTTTAACAACTTTAAATGCTTTCATATAAAAAAAAAAAAAAAAAAAAAAACAGAAAATTTAATGAACTTTGAAATAAATACTCATGTGGATATTTTCACAGCCAGATCACCCCCATCACGTTTAGGTATTCTTCAAAAGAATCCATTCTTGTATCCATTAAAACATTTACTAAACATTAAATAATTTATACATTATTCATATATTTATTCTATACATTATTTATATATTTATTGTATAGCACTAAGGCACGTGAAAAATTCTTATCACAACGTCCAATGATATTCGTTACCTTTTTTTTGCTTTACTATTAAACTCTTATAACATAAAATTTATATGATGCCCGTTTAAGAAAATTTTCAATGTTTATAAATCAGGATTTTTCCATTTATTGTGAATTTTTTAAGAAATGCAAATTGTTAAAAGTATAAGAATAAAAATAACCTTCATGAATAATCTTCATTAAACTGCAAAGTTAAAGTGTAAATGGAGCATTAAAGTGCATAAAAGATTTCCCTCTAACGCCTACTTCAACCGTTGGATTTAATCTTAAATGAAAAAAAAAAAAAAAAAAAAATCATAAAAATTTCTAGAAAAAAAATATTTTTCTAATAATAAACAAAGTTTTAACCTAATATTAATCCTCTTAACAATATTCCTTAGTGAGATTCTTCAATGTTCTTTCTCAAACTATAGCTCAATAAATATTTCTTTAAAAATCTCTTTTTTCATATAATAATTCTGCTAAAATATATAAATTTGTAGTTACAATTTTCCTCACTAGATGGAAGCACAAGCGAACTGTTGTATATCTAGAACCAGATTTCTGATTTAAACTTCATAGCTGTGTTATACTAAACTTTTGTCCATTTAAGAATACTTTTTGCATTACTAAAAATCATAATTATTGTTATATTTAATTCAGTTTATTTTATATTAGTAATACATGAACAGCAGGATGACTTTAATTCTAGATTAAAATTATTTTGAATATTATTATTGTTAGATACAATTAATAAATTGTATTGAAATTTCTGGATAATTAATTACAATATTTAATTTAAGTATAATTTAGTATAAAAAGATATTTATGTCATCTGCCATCAATGAAATTGATAGAATATTGTTAAGTTAATTTTTAATTTGAAGCATATCTGAAAGTTCTTACTTAAACTATTAACTTGCAATTTGATAACAATTTAGATTTTCAATATTTTAGTTTTAAAATCCAAATAGAAAATTATTAATAATCTCGATAAAGTTTTATATTCATAAAAAAATTCTTACATGTTATTTTTTATGAACTTTCCATTAATTTGGAATGTGTATTTTTAAAATAAATGGAATAAAATAAATATAAAATAAAATAAATTTAAAAATAAATACAAAATTTAGTTTTATTTGAGACAATCGGCTATCTGATGAGATTGATGGTAATATTTTCATGATAAATAATAAGCAAAAAATTTGTTTTCAATTTTTGATCGATATTTTTTTAATTAGTTTATGGATATCTATTAACTTTTGTGCTACTCTTTTCTAATTCTCAACTTTTAAAAATAAATCGAACTATAAAGAAAATTAATAATGTTCCTAATTAATTCCTTCACTAAAAACAATTCAATAACATATTTCATTATTCCTTTAAAAAATGACAAATAACCTTCAAAAAGGATTTTAAGTGATTAAACAGAGTAATTTCTTTTATTATAAAATATTGAATGTTTTTGTTGTTACGTGTGGTTTTATTAGAACTCAATACATACATATTTAGCCACTTATTGTAGAAACATAAAGAACACATAAGCAAATCAAAATTACAAAGTTAAATTTTAACAAAACAGACATTTTTAACAAAAACATCCAAAAAGCCTTAAAAACAAGTTAAATGTTTTAAGAATAAAAATTTAAAAAGCTAGCAGAACCGTAATAATAAATGTCAGAGTGATCAGGACACGTTTTCTCTGGCCCTCCAGTAAAGAGTACACACATCACCATTCTTTTGTAAGCAGGGCCGGATTTGGATGAAAAGAGGCCCTAGGCTATTCCACTTATGAGGCCCTTTCACCTCCCATTTTTAAGTTTGTAAATTACTTATTATTATTCATATGTGTAGTATTTCTCCTTGTTTTTGATTCAGTGTTTTAGTGTTTACTGTTTTTAAATAATGTAATTCTAATTTTGCTAATGATTTGAAAGTATCTTGATCTATAGTCCTCTTGATCTTGAGGTCCTAGGCGGAAGCCTAGTTAGCCTATAGGAAAATCCGGCCCTGGTTGTAAGTTAGAGTCCAGTTCCGAGCAAACAAGTAGATGGGCCTTATTCATTTTCTCTGTCTTACATAAAACACATATATCAGAGTTCACCATCCCTATTTTAACCAGATGTTCAGCCAGCAGTCGTGTCCAGTTCTTAATCTATAATTGTCAATAGCCTCTTTGCGAGTTTTTCCACACAATTTTTTCCAGTCATCTCCTATTGTCTACCAGACTTTTCCTTTGGTGTTAGATAATATCTCACTCATATGCGATAACTTAATTTTGTCCCGTATACTATAGTTCTCCTAAAAGAGTCAAAGTGGATAGAACATTGGCCAGGAACTTCTTATGTTCCTTTTTTTGCCAGAAGATCTGCCCTTTCTTCTCCATCAATTTCAACATGTGATGGAATTCACTGGAAAGTGATGTATTTACCATTTTCATTAAGAAATTTGACATCTTATTTTATTTTTTTTTTCAATTCCTTTTATTAGCTCACACTCTCCCTATATATATCTTGTTCAAATTTTCAATCGTTCATAAAATACTTCTTATTCATCCACTCAAGTTCAAATATATTTTTTCTGAAATTGCAGTGGATGACACTGGATGTTCATACAGTTTTTTCAAATATTAATTCCTTGATTAAATTAAATTAATTAATTTTAGTTTTTTTTAAATTTAAGTTGCATATACCTACCAATAGATGGTACCAGATAAATTTAAAAAATGAATGAAAATTATTTATAAAGGACTTTCTGCAATTGAGTGAAAAAAAAATAGGAATTGGCAGAAATTTTTTTTTTTTTATATTACTTGTTTTAATTTAAATTTCAGGTGGTTATCTACAATGGTGGGCCTCGTAGTCATCGGAATTTGTCTGCTTTTGGTAAGCTTAACTCAAATAAATATTTTTGCATAGTGTGCTTATTTGAAGAATTTTCATTATTTAAATTCACTTTTAAATCTTTTTAATTCTTTTTTTTTTTTTTTTTTTTTTTTTTTTCAGATTCCATTCGCAACTAACATAACTCACCTTATCGTACCGAATGGCGGAATTGGATTTGCAATTGGTAAGATAACCATAAAATTTCAAATGTTCTTAAAACAGAAGGAAGAACTTAAAAATTTCTAGGTAAAATCGCAGAATAGGTGCCGGTGGGATTTGGTGTCATTTGGTTCGCATATCTACAGTTAGAACCATAACGTTTCCACAAATAGGACACAAGACATTTTTATTATCAACGTCGTTCAAGAACTTGTATTCCAAAAGTTTCTTTATAAAGTCTTCTACTTAAAGTATATTTTTAAATTCATTTTTATGTTTTTCCAAATCAGCTGCAGACAAAATGTTCTCATTTTATAGAAAATTATTAATTATTTAATATATGTAATCGTCTTCTAGATGCCATTGTATCAATGGCCTTAAGCCTTGCTTACCTACCTTATCGCTGATTATTTTATTCATGCATTATATAATATTATAATCATTTTATTAGAAATTCTAATTCATACGAAAGAATTAACATATATTTTCCTAAGAAATCAATTAATTTATTTATTTATCCTTTTTCTAGGCATGGTGGATTCATCCATGATGCCAATGCTGGGATACTTAGTAGATATTCGCCATACATCCGTGTATGGCAGTGTTTACGCCATTGGCGATGTTGCATTTTGTGTTGGATTCGCTGTAGGTAAGTAAATCCTTAAATATCTCCAATATAAATGATCGATTCGATCTAAAAGTGTTTGATTTAACAAATTGTAATTTTATTCCTCAATATTTATTAACCATTCTTTCGCATCGATTAATTTTACAGATGATTTAAAATATTGTATGACGGCAAATGTCAATGGTAAAATTCAGTTGATTCTTCCCAGTTTAACAAATGAAAATTCAAATGGGAAAAATTTTAAAAATACATTTGTAGTGTGCAGGTTGGCCAGCTGGATTGTAACTGGGTGTGAGTGGGTTGAGATACTTGAGACACAGGTTGGAGAACTCACAGCTTTATTTGCACACCACAAACACCACACACATACAATGAAAGACATACAATATTTAACACATTTAAAGAAAGTAAGTATAGATTCGTAGAAGGACTCCACTCCTTCTTCACGCCGAAAACCCGAAACTCTGCTACGCGCAGTGTGCGCGAAATATATTTTCTCTCCGGGTTGAGAATCTGTAGGACAATTGACCATTTTTCCTGAACACCACAGAGTGGCGCTCTTGCCAATGCGTTGGAGGAAGCATAGTTACAGTTAGAAAATGTTTAATGTGTAATTTGGGCAACCAGATTGTAACTGTGTGTGGTTGGGTTAAGACATTAGAGGCGCAGGTTTGAAAATTCACAACTTTATTGACACACGCACAAACACCACACAGATGCAATTAGAGACAAACAATATTTAGCACATTTAAAGACAGATAATTATAGACTCGTGGAAGAACTCTACTTCTAAGCCGAAAACCCGAAATTCGGCTACGTGCAGCGTGCGGGAAATACACTTTCTCTCCGGATAAGAGTGTGCAGGCTAACTAACTATTTTTTCTGAACATCACAGAGTGACGCTCTTGCCAGTGCGTAGGAGGAAGCGGGGTTACACATTTTGAAATAAATCTGATTTTCATTTTTCTAGGTCCGATGATGAGTGGAAGTATCGTAAAAGCTATTGGATTTAAAGGGTAAGCAATCTATCTTTAAATTTAGTATTTAAAACAGCATTTCAGAATGAGTGAAATAACTGCCCAAAGACAACTGAAATTATAGAATCTCTATGAATAAAAACTTCCTTTGTTCTTCCTAAAACTTACATCTATAACACTTTGAAATTCATTTTTTTTTTTTTTTTTTTTTTTTTTTTTTTTTTTTTTTTTGTCTCGTGCCTAATTAAAATCACAAAATTATTATTCTTTTTAATTAAGTAAGAACCTCGTTTTTTTATTGCTTAAAAACTATTTAGTATAAAATTCTGTCGGGAAAAAACCCACAAATGGTTCATAATTTTTATTTAATAAATATTTTTTCTTTCTTAAACTCTTGTAACAACCTATTCCACCGATTCCTGATTCACCTAATGCACTGATTTATCATAGACAGTTAGAAGTTCAATCGGAAATATCATGTCATACAATTTTCTTCCAACAAAAGTACAAAACTCTTGGAACAAGCTGATAGAATTTGTTGAAGTCCAATTAAAAAAATCATAATATCTGAATAAAGTAAGTGAAAAATAAAAACTTATACTGTTGTTTTTTCCTCAGTTTGGTGTATTGCATTGCTGTTGTATGTTTCCTCTATGCCCCACTGATGTTTCTACTCCGTAAACCTCCCGGTAGAGCGGAAGATCAGGTAAATTTTATTCTGGTTCTTATTTGTATTATGATTTTTTAATGAAATCTTGAATATAAAACTTTAACACGTTCGGATTCCCATTCGTAATGTAATATTTAAATGAAATTTGAATTAAGCATTTAATCTGTTCTAATATTTAATTTTGTCTAGTATATTATATTTAATTTTGTCTAGTATATTATATTTAATTTTGTCTAGTATATTATATTTAATTTTGTCTAGTATATTATATTTAATTTTGTCTAGTATATTATATTTTATATATTTTGTCTAGTATATTATATTTAATTTTGTCTAGTATATTATATTTAATTTTGTCTAGTATATTATATTTAATTTTGTCTAGTATATTATATTTAATTTTGTCTAGTATATTATATTTAATTTTGTCTAGTATATTATATTTTATTTATTTTGTCTAGTATATTATAGTTAATTTTGTCTAGTATATTATATTTAATTTTGTCTAGTATATTATATTTAATTTTGTCTAGTATATTATATTTAATTTTGTCTAGTATATTATATTTTATTTTGTCTACTATATAGATTTTATTTTGTCTAGTATTTAATTTTGTATCTTGTTCTTATTCGCTATATAAAAATTAAATGAAATTTGAATATAAATGTTTAACACATCCGGGTTCCTATTCGTAAAGTAATACGAGTATTTAAATGAAATTCGACTTAAGCATTTAATCTGTTCTAGTATTTCATTTTGTCTAATATTTAATTTTACCTCTTGTTCTTATTTGTAATATAAAAATTAAATGAAATTTGAATATAATGTTTAGCATCAATTCCTATTCTTATTCTTAAGAATTTCGTGATCGATTAAAGATTAACATCGCCCTAGTTACAATTTACAGAATTGTTTTGTATCACAAGCAATTCTTTTTATTATTTCAGACACATCTAAAAGACAGTGCTGTTCGCTATGTCAGCTATACAAACGACGAATCACCAGAAGAGGAAGATTTTAGGAAAACTCCACTCCAGCCTCAGGCATGGGTGCAGTGATAAGGAGAAAAGGAACGGTTTTTGCTGCTGTCATCCTTTCTAAAATCGTCTGCTCTTCACCCCTTGTTGCCATAATGAAAAGAAATATTTAAGAATCCTATGTTACGTTACTCCTCTTTCGCATTCATGTCGGGGAAATTCCTCCGTTTGCTCATCACCTCGCCAACGTGGGGACGAGAAATCGCCAAGTCGCCTGAAGAGAATGAAATCAAAGTAAAAAAAATTGAATTGGAGAATGTGTGTAAAATTGTCTTAAAAACTTTATGTAATGAAGTTTGATGTTATTTATTTAACTTCGTAGATAAAAGATTGATTATTGTAAAATAATTGGGACCGGTTTTTGTGGTTTAACTTGGCGTGATTCTGGCGAGGTTAATGAAAGTGTTGGCTGTGCTTTATTCGTCGCCAAGTCCCAATATTTGTTCTAATGCGATGTAAAGTGCCATTTTGAAGTAATTTATTTGGAAAATCCAGCACTACTCTCAGATAATGTTGCGAGTTTTTTTTGTTTTTTTTTACTTTTTAAATGTTTTTAATATCTAATTATCAATATCTAACTGTATATACTGTATATTTAAATTTAAAGATCTTGATCTAATCTAAAGATCAATATCTAAATATTTTCAATTTCTATGCTATCCTGTAAGTGATCGGTTCTTTTTTTTTTTTTTCAAGTTTATGCAGTCAAATTAAAATAAGAATTTTCATTGGCTAATCAACCACATTAATAAAAAGGTATGAATAATGTGAAAATTTCACAACTAGAATAAAAAAATTTAGACATTTTATATGAACTTATGTCTGAAAACTTTTTCGAGTTTTAAAAAAATTTTTATTCTTTAAAAACAAAAATTTCGAACAGAATGTATAAATAAACTCTGAACAGGTTTTTCAAACACAATTCTTTTACAATTGGCATTTCGCTTATTTGAATTTGTTTGATAATGATTCTGGGTTTGTTTGTTTTTCAAACTTAAAATTTAGGCAAGGCGATATGGTTAACATTTTAGTTATTATTAATGAATGAATAAATATTTAACCTACATTTAAAACCAAACGATTTTGAGAATGTTTTTTTTAAAAAAACTGGCAACATTAACTGTTTATTCTTAAAGCAACATATTTGCAATGTGATGTTAATGCTTATAAATATTCTAAAATATTAAAGAATGTGTGTTATATGTGTTCCAATTACGTGTATTTAATCTGTCTTGGGTGTTTTATCTGTCTCTTTCCGCAATTGTTGTCCGCCTTGATGTGTAAGTGCTTACTTTTTTGATGTGAATTCAATGTACCGGTTCGTGTTCATTTGTAAAACAATCGTTTCTTGTAAAGTTTCGACTGCTGGTGTTTTCAGTGTTTTCTAACTGTTTCTAGGCATGGATTAAGCGATTTTCTTAATAACTTTAAACTCTTTGCATTTTGGAATGAAAATATTTTTTAAAATATGAAAACGAAACAAAATTTTTTATGTAAAAGATGTTCATATATAATACAAATAGAGAAGCATTTTATTATTTGCCATTACAATTTTTGTTTTTATTACTATTTCATAATGGGATGAAATTTTTTTTATATAAATATACAGCCTATGTATCCGAATTTATTTAGTAAAAAATTATAGTATTTGGGATGAATTTAATATTCTTGCATTTGAATTGTGTTTTAATATTATTTCATTTTAAGTAACTTAACATGTTATTTGAAAAGCTCTTATTAAAATGTAAATTTTTTTTCCCAAATTATTACAAAATATAGTACAAATTTTTAAATTATATTTAAAATAATTTATTAATGAATCATTAATTTTCCAAAGAAATTCTATAGTCAATTGACCATTTTTAGTATTTCGTTATAATAAATATGTTATGTAATATTTATAGAAATATTTTGTATTTATTGTAATTTTGATAAAATCGCAGAACAGGGGCCATTGGGAATTGGCGTCAAAAGTTCTTTTCACCAAAGTCCTCCAAGTAAAGGGTTGCAATTGTAAGTAAAGGGAATTTAAAACAATATAAGAAACCCGGGTTATCAAATTTGGCAACTTATAACTCACTTGGCGCCACAAAAAAATCACCAAACCTCAACGGCCCCTATTTTGCGATTTGGCCGTAATTTTTCTTATTATATGTAATTAATAAACAATAACATTTTTAAAAACTCCCTTATGTTAAAATGATTTTGATTTTTATAGGCTAAATGCAGTTATTTTTATTTAATTCATGTCTTGCTTAAATTTCTTATAAGACTTATTTAAGTACACGACTTACGACATAAACATTAGTATGATTCCAATCGAAGATTATATGTATTGCATTTATTTTTAATGATTTATTATTAAAAATCCATTGCATTTATTTCTGAATGACATTTTTTTATATTTATTTCGAAATATTTACATGAAAAATTTTTTTAAAGAAATTAATTTGAATTAATTCCAAACTCAATTCTAAAAATCTTACCGTGCTTTTGCAGAAATGTTTTCTTGATATTCTGGACTTTTAAATGGATTCTTGGAAATGTCTATATTTTGGAGCTTTTTAACATATAAAAATTTGATGTGTGGGCAGAAATATTGAATTGTTATTGTGTGTAGAGCCCAATGTAAAAACATTATTTACTGTTGACATTGTATATAATAAATTATGATGATCACTGTTTTGTGCTGTTTGTTTAATTACTTGTTGTTGTTGTTGTCGTATCCCTTGAAGAGTACAATAAAATCAAATATCGTGGCGCTCCCGAATAATATTGGCTATGTTGATTGCCAGCTCGGAATATAAGTCCTCGAGAATTAAATGCGACAAGTCGTTCTCAGCTAGCTGCCCAGAAAACAGATGAAGGTTCTAAATTAAAACCTTTCAGATTAATCTAGATATCGTCTATAAATAGATTGCTTGTTTGCATCTTGACGTTTAAGTTGTTCATAGGATAACACAGATTTGTGAAGAATACAAAGTCCGAAAACCATGCTATATCTTCCAACAATTTACACTCTGCAGGACACTGTTCCACGTGGAAGAATGTGTATTACAGAACATGTAATACAAAACATCAGAGTATTCAGATTACATGGACTGAAGAAAATCTCGAAATTGCTTATGAGTAAGTGCATGAGATCAAATAGAATTTACAAGCTCACGAATACATTGAAGGCCAGTTTAATATTCAGTGTAGATTTACACAGGTCATCCTGATGTATAAAGCAGTATAAAAAGACAATATTGTTTCGCGGGATAATTTTAATTATACGATCCAAGAAATCAAAAAATTTTCCTGTCATATTTCCTGCTCTATTGCTCGTATTAATACATACGTTTGTTATAGGTACTTTCAAATCTGAAAGCCCTTCCAGAATTTCACGGAAAATATCACACCTCGTTATTGTTCCCCTTAACGACCGCTTGCATGCTAGATCCTCTGTAATTTCAAAGTTCTTATCAACATCTCTTATAAATAATACTAGGGTTGTTGTTTCTGATTTCCGATGTGCTTAGCTATTAGACCAAATTTATAAGTCCATAAACCTCTAAAAAGTCCAAGAATAAAAGAGGTTCAGAAAAAAATCCTAGTCCATTGGTAAAAATCAAGGCAGTATAAAATATGAGCAATACTTGAGCAGTCCTACACTTGGTGCCAAAAATTTTCTGCACTTGTTCATAGGTGAGACTTCTCAACTGTCCACTGACAAAACGTAATTAGAGAGTTTGTTGGCTTCTGGGGCCCCCCAAAAAAAGCAGGGCACCACCAAGGCAATCACTCGAGTACCAGTCATAAATACGTCATTTATATCAGTTCATATTATTTCATCCATAGCTACAAAGCGGAATTTAAACTAACCAATAACCTTAAACTAACCTTCGATTCTTGCTGTGATGTCAAATTTTCATTGATAACTTCGATTCTAAGTCATCGCTTTTCGAGATAACCTTACCACCTCTTATTTTTTCTTGTCTAGACATAAAACATCATAAATTTAGAGCATGCATTGTTTAACGAACTCCCCATCACTCAGAACTTAGTTACTTATGGCAGTAATGTATGCTACAATATGTCTTGCATATGTACCTGCTTCCTCAATGCTGCTTACTTTCTTTAAACAATTTCGTCAACCTGATAATTTTCTGCTTTTTATTTATTTTATTTTTTCATTCGAATTCTGACTGCTTTATAAAACATGCTTCATGCAAGACACATAAGACATGCTTCATAAACTATTATCTCGTCCATTCTTCTTTAAAAGCATGAAGCTCCGTATCTGTCTGCTATCTTTCCATTCAACGTAAAATTGAGAGACAAGCATACAAAGACATTCATATATTAGCTTCGTGGCGCCATCTGTTAGCCTTCTTCGTCAATATTTGCTATTAGAACTAGTCAAGGTAATTTTGTGAAACTAAAATTTCCACATTCCTTAAGAAAAAAAGAGTACTTTTATCACTTTAAGAAGGTTATCAATAAATATCGCTTACTGGAAAATTTTCAAAAAGCGTAGCATCATTGGGCGCGGTCAGTACTTCGGTGGGTGACCACCTGGGAACACCGCGTGCCGTTGGCAAATTTGGGACCTGAATGGCCGAGTGTCTAGCGCTCTGTGCCACAGCTTTCGGGTTCGAATCCCGGCGGTGCCATGGATGTTTGTAGTGGTTCGGAATCCACTTTAAGCTGTAGGTCCCAGTCTCCTATGACTGTAAGAGCGTCACGGAGCAAAAGTCAGGCTTCTACCTACGGGTGCTCCATCACAACAGAAGCTGCTTCCTTCCCCTTCAATCATGAGTCCATATGGGCTCGTGGGCTTGGCCAACCAAGTGGGATAAGAAACAACAACAACAACAACATAATATTTAATATATAATATGATATATTGTATAGTAATGTCGTAAATATATTGTATACATATAATATATTCTTTTAATTTGCGGGGCTGGAACTGCCCCACGGACAGTAGTTTGCTCATCCTTTCTCACGTTTCATAGAAAGACTAGAATCATGAGCTTTCCTTCAGTTATTTTCTGACCACAAGAAAGCTGTCGCAATCCAATCAGCATCACAAATTAATCACCATATTTCCAGATTGTAGTGTTGTCGCTTTGAGCGGCTCTGGATTGTAATTGGATGTGGTTGGGTTGAAACACAAGTTTGAGAACACACAGCGCACACAAACACCACATGCACATACAATTAAAGATAGACAATATTTAACACATTTAAAGACATATGTGTATAACACATTTAAAGACATAAGAAGTGTATTTCATATCTTAATTATAAGATATGAAATACACTTCTTCTTCCGCTTGAAATACACTTCCTCTCCGGGTGAGAATCTGTAGGCACACTTATACGCAGGTTGCATCAAATATATTTCCTCTCGGGATGAGAAATTGAAAACTAAAACTGCAAATTCAACGAAAGAGCATATTTGCGTTGTACTAAACGTTTCTCAGAAGCAGCGCCGGTTGCGCTGTACATCCTCTCGGGTGAGAGTCTCGAGGCCTACTGACCATTTATCCTGAATGCTACAAGGGGCAATCTTGCAGTGTGTGGGAAACAATACGGTTACAATTGTTCAATATTATAATTAATGAAGACACGTAACTAAATCTAAGGTTGTAAAATACAAATTCCTTTTTATTAATAGGCATTTATATTTAATGTGAACAAGCTTTATTCACAATAAATACATGTACATTTGTCAAAAAAAAAAAATGTAAAATCCTTAATAGTTTTTGCAATTATCATTGGATCTTCACAGAAGGGATATCTCTGAAAATTCTAGAAGTGAACTAACTCGTGATGCCATGTAGTGCCCTTTAAGATTCCTATTAGTTCCCATTTCATGTAAGATACAGCCAATTGCAATTTTTTCTATGAATCCAAGCTTTTAGAGCAATCGTTTCAGCGTGATGAAATTAACATATTACTGTGTCCAAAAAGTAAAACCAATTTTCAATTTAAAATTCCCGCGGCTTATGGAATTTCAACTTTTTTTTTAGGTTTCTGGAATTGTCTCTGACATCTGTGAGAAATTTCATGTCAAAATATTCATTAGCTTTGAGTTAAGCTTGGCTTTGTGGGCCGCTGAAACTGACACCTGCGATTTTTGAAACGTCTGATTTAATTGAGCAAAAAGCTTGCATTAAATTGTGTTTGCGGAAGCTTATAGAATGTTGCAGAAGGCATTCTATATCAGAAAAAAATGCTTACAAGTGGTATAAACAGTTCAAAGAAGGCAGAGAACGCGTTGAAGACGAAGAGTCCTCTTATCGACCATCAGCCTCAAGCGAATGCGACGAAGCTCACGCTCAAAAAATTAAAGATTTGGTGCTTGCAAACCGTCGATTTGAAATTAGAGACCTTGGTGATGATATTGGAATTTCGAAAGGATCGGTCAATTCCATTTTGGGCCTGCGTCAAATCTCGATTGGTACCAAAAACGCTGAATGCGCCAGTTCACACTGCATTGTTTCTTCGTGACTTTTTCGATAAAAATTAAGCCCATATTGTTCCACAACCACCGTATTCACACTGTGCGACTTCTGGCTATACCCTAAACTCAAAAGACCACCCCGGGGACACCGTTTTGAGTCGATGGAAGAGATTCGAGAGAATCGCCGAGCATTGAAGGCCTGACTTGTTAGCATGCATTGAGGATTGGAAAAAAAGTTGTCATAAGTGCATTGTGTCCGGAGGGGATTACTTTGAAGGCGATGAAATAAATTTGGAAGAATAAATAAAGAGTTTTTGAAAAAAAAATATTTGGTCGCAGTAGTATAATTTTTTTTCGAAATCTAGAGATTAAGTGTTCAAAATTAATTATTTTCCAAATGTTAAATAAAGCTTTCGCATAATAAATTATATTTCCCGTTCTAATTAATATTTTTTAACGTTTCTACGCCAGTCAAAAAAAAACATTTTCCAAAATTAAAAACAGTATTTTAGTCACACTTTCATGAATATTTTAAAAAAAGATTAAATACCATTATGAAAAAATAATGAAATATAACATCCTAAAATTGTTATGTTATCAACCCTTTAAAAGATAAATTTTTACTTAAATTATTATGAAAAGTTTAAGAAATATTAAGAGAATGTCAATTAGAGACCGTTTCCAAATTTAAAAAAACAGTTATTATAGATCTGCTTTTGCAAAAACGAATTTTTGTGAATGACGTTCTCATAAATTTGGAAAGCAGAAAGTTAGCTAGGAAATAATTTAATTAATTCGTTTTCTTTTATGTTTTTAATCTTTTTCATTAAATTTTTTCTGCATTTAACTAAATTTTATTATTTTTAAAATATTTATTGTATTTTTTTTAAAAAATAATTCAGTTTTATATTTTTCTGAAAAATATTATCACAATTTGACTTAATTGACTATCAATCAATTTGACTTATTTATCTATCAATTTGACTTATTGATAGATAAAACTAAAAAAAAAATTTTAATGTGCATATTTATGCTTTAAATACAGTTTAAAATAAAAAAAATGAAACATTTATCTTATTAAAACTATAGGAAAATATTTTCCTTTAAATCAGAAATGTGTCTAATTTAATTAAAAATGGTTGCATTTATATTAGAAAAGAATAGAATGTCTTTTTTAAATTTTATTTATAAAATACTAAAATAATTTTTGAAACTGTTTTGCTATTTTACACATCTATAAGTAGTATAATTTAATTTTTTTTTATAATATGTATATAATGGATTTTTTTTTATATATAATTCACAATATTTTCAAGCATTTTCTCAATAATATACATATTTATGATCTGATATTGCCAACTACAGTAGGCATTATACGATATTTTATTTGTTAATGTGTATTGAAAAAAAATATAGAGTATTACTTCAAGATTATTTGTCTCACATATGATCCAAACAAATTGGGAAAAGAAACATATAATTTTGGTGCAATTAGTCATATCTACATTTTGTTTTCGCTGCACATAAGTGAACGTTTTATCACCCTTATGTGTGCCACGAGAAGTTTTTTGACAGATAATAATCAGAGGACATTAACTGGGATAACTCTTAAAGGAAACCGATTGTCATTTATGTGTTTCATAAGAGAAAACTTGTAAAACACTCACCAAGAAATCTCCCGAAAATCTGAGATGCATTTATACATTTTCATAATTGTCATCAAATCTATTTATCTCTTTAATTACTATAATCTTTATAACTAGTCTTTTAAAAGAAATGCAGTAAGCAAAATAAAAGTAATTTCAAGCACTTTATTTAATTTAAGGGCATATAAAAAATTTTTTGAGTTCTCTGCTCCTCTAAGCTTACAATGAAAGAAATCAATTAAAAAAATATTTCTATTTATTTTTACAATTAATTTGTCTTTTGCATAAGAAACAAAGCATTTATAGCTTAATTATAAATGATAGACTTTTGTTACATTGTTTTTTTATATTTCAAAACTGTAATAAAATGTAGATATACTAAAATAATAAAAAGCTTCCACAAACAGCAATAAGAGAACAAGCAGTGGAAACTGTAATTTTATTCACAAATTTATATTACATACATGAAAAATAAGCATTGATTATATTTTTTCCTGCATTGTATCTTCATTATTTACATTTTTACCATTCAATTCCTCTCCTGCTTCATAATCCATTGATCTAAAAAGAAAATGTGAAATTTTTAAACAATGGCATAATAGCATGACTAACTTGATTTGATAATTAAGAGTATTTAATAAAATAATTTAATATATAACACACTTGTATAATTTTATTTAAATGTAAATTAACAGTGTTCAATTTTGATAAATTTTCACAAATTATAACTTCATTGAGAATTCATTTTATGAAAACAAAAATTTAGTTAACATTTTTTTCTTTATCAGTTTTCTCAAATTAGGAAATACAAAAAATAAACTTTTACATGGAAAATATTTTTTTTAAAAATGAAAAATAAATTTCTTTATACTAATATACAGCATCATTAAAAAGGAATACAGTGATTTCAAAACTTTAACAATTGATTAATACAGCCAAATAATTGTGTTAAAATATACATACAAATAAAAATGTTTTAATTGTTGCAATTCATTCATAAAAAGTAAATTTAAAATATGATCTTCTATGATATCAATATTTTTAATGGCTATAACTAGAAATATCTACTTTGCTCTTCAATTTTGTTTTCACAATTTAAAACTTGTAAAGAAAATTTGAGAGTCAAATTAATTAACATTCATTTCTCATTTCACTCCATCTAAATGTGAAACATTAATGTAGCGTTTTTCAAGGCTTGTCGAAGACTCCAAATGAATAACTACAACTCCTAGAGAGACACTATTAACCAATCCAAGGCTTTTCAACTTTGAGACCTGTCACAAATCATTATGAATATAACAGACTTTTGATCACAGAATTTAGATAATAACAGACTTTGATGTCATAACATAATCTTTTGAGACCATTAATAAAACAATAACTTTCAGAAGACATGGTATAAGCAACAAATGTAGCTAATATAAAATTATTCTAAGAAATTCCAAAAAATCTCTTAATATTATAAAGTAAAAATTATGTCAATTGACAGCAGATTTTAAGAAGGTGACTAGTAAAGGATACACATATTTTAGAGAATTTCCAAGCATCAGCAAAACCAAAAATAAATATATGTTGCATTTCAAATGAAACAACTGACACCTAATTTTAAAAAAAAAAATCACTACTGCTGAGAAAATAATTTAGAAATCCTTTGAAAAAATATGTAAAAACTTTTGAAGAGTTTACGAGTCCAAGATAAAGAAATAGTGAAGAACCTACTTTCTTCATTTGGGGCATCACGATACAATATGTCCTTAATACTTCATTCCCTACATTTGCATTTAAACTTTTTCCCTGATAATATGAAAATAGCTTCTGATAAACAAGATTCTATTAGGATGTAATTTAAATGAAAATGAGATACAGTATTAAATGGGAAGAAAATAGATTAATGGTTACTGCTGAATACTAATATGGGAGAAACCAAAATTACAATAAAAGTGACAAAAGTCAATAAACTGAGTTTTCATGATAGTTTTAAGACATTTGTAAAAAGATAATGAAAAGACATGATAGTGAAAAATAATAACTTATTTATATTACATTTTTGTTTGTTTTGTTTTGAATATCTATCTTTTAATTGAATCAATATATTTCTTTAAAAATAAAACTGTCTTAAAAATGGTACATTGTATTGGTGATTTGGATGTCATATTTATATTAAATTTCAAGAGATTTTATTTTAATGATCAGCATAAAGACCCTGGATTGTTTAACACAATTGGCCCAACTCATGTTAGTACATCAGAGGCGCCAAGTATTACAATTTATATGTAATAAGTATTTATTCAAAAATCGCATAAGTACGAATGAGCAGAAAAATTACAGATTACTATATTTTTTTGAAGCATTTTTTCTCATGTGTGTAATAGGACTATATGTAGCTAGTGGTTGAGTGGATCAGAAATTTTATTTTTGTCACTGCAGTCATTATTTTGAAAATTTAAAAATTGGTAATTGAGGAAAAGTGTCTTGCATTATTAGGAGAGAATTTCGAAGTTTTTCCCTCGTAATATGCAGGCACCTAAATGTGTTCCCACAAAATTTTACCCTACACATACTTTAAAAAACATGATATAGTAGTGTTCTTTTAATAGAGCAGTCAGCAAATTTTGAATTTTGCAAACAAGATGTTGTAGAAGCAAATTTTCATAGAACAAATATTAACAATAAACATTAATATTAAGAAATAGTTAATTACAAATCTTCTGAATCATCTTCAAAATATTTATCCTCAGCATCTAATTTTCTTTCAGCATTAAAGTCCAGAGAACTGCAAAAAAAAAAAAAACAGTATGATTTAAAAAAATAAAAATATAATACTAGAACAGCAAAATAAAAGCACAAAAAAATTTGGGGAAAATTACTATAATTACTTTTCTTCAGAATCATCTTCAAAATATTTATCTTCTGCATCTAAATCTGCTTCTGGAGGATCATACTCAGCATTATTGTCCACAGAACTAGGATAATAAAACAGAAATACATTTTTATTTAAAATAAGTTTTTATATATCATATTTAAAAATATAAAAGTAATACTTTCAATTGATTAAAATAAATTCTTCTTTTCAACCAGCTTTAGAAATCATCCTAATATATATATATTCTAAAATAATAAAGTTTTTATTAAAATTATAATGAAAAGGTCATTATAATAAGCAAGTGATATTAAAAAATAATATGGAGTAAAACAAAACGACCAGTATTTCTCAGTAAAATTGTGGAATGCCAACAGCATGCAATGTACCCGATTCCCCCTGAAGTTAATGGTTTCAAACACCTTGTCTGACACCTTCTTTATACACAGGCTTGTATCATTGCAAGGTTTTCCATTCAAAGATTCTACAGCAAAATTATTAGAGATTTTACTTTAAGAAAAAGGCATCGCTGTGATGATCCAGCTGGATCAAGTGAGTTAAGGAACTCTGGTGGATGATTAAAGACTTCATCAACATCTATTACAATATCGATAAACTTGTATTCAATAACATAGCAAATATTTGTTTCATTATTTTGTAAACATTTTTCCTTTTTATAACAAGATTGCCTCTCTTATCATAGCCAGTTTAAATTGTGATAATTTGGGGGAACAGATGGCAAAAATGTATCTATTAACTCTGATCAGATTACAAAAATCAAACAATAGTTTTATCCTGCCAATAAATTCTACTGCTAATCTACCTTCTCTAATCTGCAGTAGTTTGTTTGAGAAAATTTGAGCAGTCTCCTACTCTACACGTGCTCTCAAGTTTTATTTTAATATTATATTTACATGATACACAAAAATGAATGTTTAAAACAAATGTGGATATCATCAGTCTATGTTGACTTTCAGATAACAGACAGAATCTCTGACAAAATCAGAGCTCCTCGCATCATGATGTTATTTCCTTTTAAATCTCTGGGAGTGACATCAAGAGCATTCTTGCAAGGTATGGTACAACATTCATCCCATACAATTAATTTATATTTGTTACATTTACATTTTTATTTAAACCTCTTACTACCTCAATAATCTCACACAGCTACAATTTTGCTATTTAAAGGAAAGGTCCTCCTACTTCACTGACTCCACATAGCTACAATCCTGTTACCTAAGAGTTATTTATTGAGTAAGAAATATTTAAGGCTAATTGGTTTCCTAGGAAGACTCTCCTACCTCATTAACCTCCACAGTACCAACCTTTTAATTATTTCCTCTTTTCAAATTTGCTAATTAGTGACTCTCCATTGGTTAAGCAGGATCCAAAAAATCAGACATTTTAAGTTTTTAATTATGGAATTAGACTGCTCATGAATATATATTATTTAATATACTTATTTTATTTTGCATGTTTTGATGATTTTTGATTTTGATTAATTTTAATTAGGAAAAAAACATCAGTGAAAAAGTGCAAGAGAAAATCTGAATCAAGAGAAAATCTGAATCGCAGAAACAAAACACTGATAATTATTAAGAATTCAGGTTTTTCAAATTATAAATTACTATTTATAAATAAAAAATATAGAAAAAAAATATAACTAAGTCTAATAGAATATTTGAAATAAACAAAAAATACATTAAAAAGGAATACAATCACATAAACTTGAAAAATAAAATAATTGAAATAATTAACTTTTTAATGCGAAATTTTAAATCATGCAACCAGATGCCAGACAGATGTGAAAGGCAGAAAATATTTTACACAAGGTTAAAGAATAATAACTTCATAGAGAAAAAAAATTAATATGCTAAATGTTACAGTTACTATACCCACATGCATATATCCACTTTTATATAAAAAGATATATTTATTTAAAATATTTCATATTTAATAAACAGAAAGTTAACTATACCTATAATCAAATTCCAGATCTTTTCCTAATAGAAAATTTTCATACATAAGATTCGTAAATTCATTGCGCAATCTAGTTTTTTCAAGTGGAGTAACAGATTGGGGTAGTGATTCCTCTTGCACTTCTAAAATATAATATTAAATGAAAATGTGAATGAATTAAAACAATTTCAAAATAATTTTACCCCTTTTAAAAATTTTCATTTTTATTGTAAAAATTTTATCTTTCATAATACCTACAATTTAGAAAAATGATATAAAAAATAAAATTAATTAATTAAAAGTCTACATTATTTATACATTTAACATGTTGGATTTCTAAATATTTAATTTTATAGATTTTTAGAAAAATAGAATTTTTTTTTTTTTTTTGGGATAATCATATAAAAGATAAAACAGACTTTAATTTAATCAATTAAAACATCCAACCATCATGATTTTGAAAGAAAAAAAAAAAGGAGGTAAATACATTTGTATCAAACATACACACCAGATTCATCTTCAGAATCATCATCTTCTTCCTCTATAATAGCTTCATCTTCTTCCTTTTGTTTTTCAAACAATGAATTTTCAACATTTCTTTCAAACTGGCCTATTAGAAATGCAGAAAACCTTTTGAAAAGTAACAAAAAAAAAACCCACATTGATTTCCGGACATATAAATTCAGTAAAAACGGGAAACAAATTTATTTTCTCTTAATTATAAATAGATGATATATTTAATATAAATAAATCAAAATTAAATAACTATAGGAATCCTCTATTGACATGGTAGTCTAGTGTAAGTGAAAGCAAGAGAAATTCCTTTCTGTTTACACAAAATTCTTCAGTTAGATATTTTGATTGCTCCAATTTCATTGTAGAAGCAGTTGATCCATCTACTTTTTAGTCTTGTTTTTCATTGTCTTATGATTAAGACAAGAAGGAAGTATTCACACATCATATATGACATACACATTTTATGAGCTTAATTTTTACATATTGGATTAGAGTGGCTTCATAGAATCATGTTGCTTTCAAATTAAGAGAGTTAATTCCAAACTTGATGTAATACAACCGAAAGCATCCATATCTACATTAAGCCTTCAATAGGAGAAGCAAAATCATACATCTGCTATTGTAGTAACAAATGACCTCATATCAAAATGTCTGGAATTTGAAAACAATATTTTCATCATATTATTAATTTTTCATACACTTTTTACATTATTTATCATACAATCAACATTTTAATACACTTAATATCCTTATACTATAACTATCTGAATTTTTTTTTAAATATATTTCCTGCAAATAGTTACCAATACCAAATAACTCTTTTAAATAGTCAGTTGATTCCCTCATGGTTTAGAAAAGGAATAACAGACTACTTAAAATGAAATATGTTGAATTAATATAAAGTCACGATCAATTAAACAAGTTATGACTAACATCAGGTTTTTTTTTCTTTTTAACAAAAAAAAATTCTCATTTGAATCTTTTCTTCGAAATGGTGAAAAAAAAAACATAATACATAAAAAAGTAATTTTCTAAAAATTCATAGTTTATTTAATAAAATTATTACTAGCTATTTCCATATTAAATATGAATCATGAGTTGTAAAGAGTTTAGAATTTAAAAACAATTAATTTTAAGATATAAAATATTTAGGTATATCTCAAATAATAAAAGCAAATAACTAAAATCCTTGATATCAATTATATAATAAAAATAGATATAAAGGTATTAATAACATGCCAGCAAATGATTGTTCCTAATAACCTCAATGCTTATTAATATCAACAACTGATTTTGCCAATTTCCAACTAAATTATGATTGAATATTTATAATCTCAAACATTTTTGCTCCAAAACAAAACTTAGTTGGCATTTACCAATGGCTGTGGATCACCCAATTGGCATCTGATTAAGGCACAAATACCGAAAAAACATATCAGAAAGACTATGGCAAAAACAAGAAATCTATAATACTAATGTTTCCTCTTTCTAATAAATATTAAACATAATAATGACAATTAACATAAACTTACATTCTTACTTCAGTTATAATGAAAAATAATAAAATAAAATAATATAAAAATTGAAGATTTACAAGCAAAAAAACAAGAGAAAAGCACACACATTCGTTCTGGTCAAAAATACTTTTAAAATTGACAGAATCATAAACATAAAAAAACCCATAAAAAATTCATAAAAAAACCTGATTATCATAAAAAAAAACCCGATTGCATGTTATAAAAAAAGAGTTGCTGTAAATTTTTCTTGAATTAATCAACGTCATTTTGGTGCCGACAGGGGCATCTGGATCGGAGAATACCCACAAAAAATACCTAGTTTCAAATGTAAAAAAAATGCAAGCACAAATTTATGATGTATTAATAAGTATCTTTGTGAAGCACAAGTTCTGCACAGCAATACAAGTAAATTTGATTTCATTTATCAATATTTTAAGTTAATTTTTGGAATAAATATAATTTAATTCAAATCAAAAGAAAATGCATATTTTAAAATGGCCAAATAACTAAAATACCAGGCTTTTGACTTTATTTGATAGTAGAGCCTTAGTATGATGGAAGACAAAAACAAAAATGTAATATACTGGAAGAATGATGGAATCAGCAACTTCTGCTAGATAGTGTGAATTTTGTCTAAATGATAAAAAACAAAAGCACAGCGTAAAAGTGTTGATAATTTATTTCTGAAATGGAGCTTCTTCAATAAAAGAGATAAAAATATACAATAATATACAATAAATATACACTGGGATAAATATGTACAAGCAGGTCAAGAATTTAAATAAGTTACATTGTCATTGGATTTGATGAAATGGCTTTTTTATATCTGGCACAATGTAGTTCCAGCTATCAGAAAAAGTAAATATAAAGTTATTGAATGAAATAATTAAATAAAGATATTGATTGATAATTTTTACCTGTCGTCTTTATTTTGATCCTTATATGCAGCTATTCTTTCATCTTCCGTCAAATGTCGAAATATAAACTGATGGTAATGAAATGGATTTCGTCTTTTCATTTCCCTATCACTGAAATAGGATCCTTCTTTTACCATTTTTTTCAAAGCGCTATACCGTCTATTTTTAATTTGTGTACTGCTTAAACGATTATCTCGTAATTTGCGAATTTCAGTTAAGTAAAAATTTACTTCGTAACTTCCATGGGAACAGAAAAATCCTATATCTTCTAATTTAATGTATTTCCAATATCTCTGGAGAAATAGCGGAACATTTTGATCCAATAAACTGCTTGCGATTAGTCTTTTTTCAGACACCGTTAAATCTTTTTCTCCAACTTGCTGACTTTTAAAGAAACCTTTGCTTTCTGCTACACAGTCAAGTATACTTTCTTTCATTTGATCTATTTCACTACCACCAGCAGCCATTTCTGCCACATTTTTGGTGGATTCTTCAAGAATCATTTTCACCTTTAATTTTATTTATTCATATAAAATAAATTTGATTTGTATTCAAAGAAGTTGTTTTCGAGAAAAGTCGAAACTTAACTCGACTTTGAGATTTATATTTGTTATTGGTTGCTTTATCTTGAATAATATAATTGAGGCTGGAGAAGAAATAAGAATAAAAAATAACTCACAAGTTCGTAAATTACAATACACAAACAAATTATATTCAAATCGAATGATGTGATTCAACTTCGAGATTTACAATCTACAAATTTGTAAACAAACAGAGATCTAGAACAGCTTATTTCAGTGGTTACAGTTAAAATTTAGATATTTAAGCTGAATGTTAAATTTGTTTTCATTTAATCTGTAATATTTATGATTAATGAAAGCTTCCGTTTTCTTTCCAAAACATTCAAAAATTTCTTGAAAATAACACCCACAAATAAAAAAATAAAACGAGTAAAATGAATTTAAAATCATTATATTTTGACGCATTCTAAATGAACTGAAGAGCAGTTGCGTGTGACAGATTTAGTTTTGTTTTCCGAATTTGAGTTGTACTTCTGTCGTAACACCGGTAGGTAATAGGTTGTATAAATTATAAATAATTCTTCATCGTATGAAATCTGTGTAAGATGGCTGAAGATAAACGTGCATATGACATTGTTGTTTTTGGTGCTAGTGGAGTTACTGGCAAATATGTAATTGAAGAACTTGCTGTTCATCATGATAATATAACCTGGGGTGTTGCAGGTCGTAACAAGGAAAAATTAAGATGTGCTCTGCAAGAAGTTGGAGAAGAAATCAGTGAGTCATAAAAACTAATTCATTGTATGATAATCACATGTTAATTTCACATTCATTAAAAAAATATGGATATATATGTGTGTATATTATTTATCTTTTATAATTAAATTTTCCTTTTCAGATAAAAACTTAAATAATATTGGCATAATTGAAGCTGATGTCAGTAATGAAGATTCTTTGGCTGCTATGTGTAAAAGTACTACTGTGTTGCTGAATTGTGTTGGGCCTGTAGGGAAATTTTTACATTAATTACATTTTCAAGATTGGAACAAATATGAAATATTCATTTATTTATTTTTAATTTCACATTCATTTTAAACTGTCTGTTCTCAAACATTTTATGGAAAAGTTTCTAAGATATTTGCTTTAAAATTTGTCGAGAGTAATGCTCTGATTAAAAAAAATGAAAAAGAAAATGGTTTCCTTTTATTTATCAGTTAAAATTTATTTTTTCATTTAATTGTATTTTTTCTATAAATATTAAATATAATATAATAAAAATGTTGCTTATGTTTATTAAAAGCATAAACTATAATTTTTAATTATTCTATAGATGTAATAATTTCGTTTTTCAGAAAAGAACTTTGTTATGTATTTTTTATCTAATTACTGTATTATCTCTGATGATTACCAATTAATTTATTTCTGTCGTGATTTGCTCTTTATTAGAATTTTTATTCCTAGCTTTTTAATTTTTTTGTAATGGTTTAGTAAAAAAAGTTTTTTTTAATGATGAGCATTTAAGAAATACCCTTACTTTTCCTTAAATTAAATTATTTATTTTTATAATAATAGAGGGAAAAATTGTCTTAATTGTTTTTCTGTATAATAGAAAATTGAGGAAAAAAATAATAATGTAATCAACACAATACACAAGTATTTCCTTCCTGTTAATTACATTTAATGATTTCTTAATGTTTTAATAAATAAGTACTGATTAGTCTTTTAAGCAAAGATTGGTATTGTCATTCAATTCAATTCATGATTTAAATTTTAAAATCTTTACAGGAAAATAAATATAAAATTAGTAAGTTTACTACTTTTTAAATTATTTAATTATATAGTAAAATGATTTCATTCCTTAAGTAAAAGACTTACTGATTAATTTGTTAGAAAATTTTTAAATTGGCTATATATTCAAATTTTTTATGCTACTTGGTTTCTGTTAAAATCTTGTATGTATTTAATAAGATATAGGTTTTTCTATATGGTCAGCATATAATTCTTATTCATTAAATCTTCAAGAGCAGGAAATTATTTTAAAATCTACTGTGAATTTTTAGAAAATTAAATTTATTGTGTAAATCTTACAAATTTTCAGGTTCTGTAAAGAAAAAAATGTTTCAATTATCTGCATTAAAAGTAAATTATATAATCATCATAAATTAGACAGTTACTTCATAGTAATTAGTTTGTAACTATTATCATAAGTAAATTTCAATAATTTGTAATATGGGTTAATAATTTAAAATTTTATCTGAATATTTTATAAACCTATTTAGAAGTTTTTACTTTTCTATAGCTATAAGTTTAAACAGACCTATATAAATTTGTTTATCTTTGTTTGCTATTCTTCATGTATATCAAAAGTATTATATGTATTATATATTTTCTAAATTTATAAATTGAAAAGAAGTTAAAATATCTTATTAATCTATAAAAACTTCAATATTGTTATTTTTATTACATTTCATTGAGGTAATGTTTTTTGTTTTTGTTTTTTTTATAATATGTATTACATTGCATTGCAGTATCGTTTTTCTGGAGAAAAAGTTGCTGATGCATGTGTAAAAAATAAAACACATTGTGTTGATGTCAGTGGAGAACCACAGGTATTATTTTGTTTTCCATTTCAATATTCTTGTAAAAAAATTCTCAAATTATCGTATGTTCAAAAGATTGTTATCTGATGGTTATTAATATATTCTAGTTTTTAGAAACCATACAGCTTAAGTATTTCGATCAAGCTAAAGCTCAAGGTGTTTATATAGTGGGATCTTGTGGTTTTGATAGCATTCCCTGTGACCTCGGAGTTGAAGTTGTCAGGAAGAAGTTTGATGGTATTATATTTAAATGCATGCTTAATGTAACTATCTCTCTAAGTGTATTTTTGACTTTTTTTACATTTAAATTTATTTTAATTCCTAATTCTTATCAAGCAAAGTCATTTAAGTTTTATTTTTATAATATTGCATTTGTTTATACACAGCTAAAACATTAAAGCTATTTAATAAATGTAAATCTTGTTTTGGAATATAATATCTTAAAGTTACCCTGTCTTGACGTTTCATCTGAACATTTTAGGTTTGTTATATATCACAACAGAAATTGACCCCGTTCTTTCAAATTTATAAGTCGTATTGTATTATTTATACTTTTTATTTCAAGTTTTCCATCAGAAAACATTATGTATCCTTATGATGTAAAACAGTGATATTCTTAACTGTGGTACACATAAATTTCCTAAGTATTCCATGTAAAAAATAATTTAAATAAAAGGCTTTGTTATTATAAACAGAAATACAATGAATATCAAGTTATCATCAATGGTTACCGTAAATGGTTTTCACGAATTATTTCTGGATGTTTCACCTGTGTGAAACCATTTTGATTATTTTAACTATTATATTTTGTGATTGTCTTGAAAATTGAGTCATTTAGAGAGACTATCAATTCACTGAATGGATAGCATTTTCTGCAATTAATTATATTTTTATTCTCTCATTCACAAAAATTTATTAGTGCAATCATGATTTGAGGAGCATAAGCTGCATACTAAATCCAGTCTCTAAAACAAAATATTGATTCCTTAATATTTTGCATTGTTAAAAAGAGTGTAAGATTTAATTTTACTTACCTAAATCTCTTAAAAATTAATTTAATTTTTGTATGAAGAGTAATCTAGTCTATTATGTGCCATCATAGGATTTGGATGCTATACTTCGAGTTACATTAGGTACACAATTGGGTTTGTCTCCTTTTTCTTTTTTTTCTGTTCCCTTTCTTATATATACCTCTTGGTATCAAATAATTTTTGTTTCTTAATTACATGATTACAATATCTCCAAAATTTAACTAACAAATGTTTTTACTGTTAAAAGTTATTGATTAAATTTTTTATGTATTTTTGAAAATATCTATTTTTTTTATAGGTTGATTATAGCACTGATTACAGGCTGTTAAACAGCCTTTATAATTTACTTGTGTTATTGAATTATATATCAATATATGATGAGATGCAATTTTACATCTTTTACTCATAACTATTGATAAATTTAAGTTGAGATATATATTATAGAGGTGTTTAAATAAGAGACTAGTTAATGAAAAAAAGGTCATTCATGTTTGATGTGCTTAGAATTTAAAAATAATTTTATTTGTACTGCTGTAACTTCGATTTAACTATTTGCTATTTATTCTAAATTATATATTAATTAAATATTTGTTCTTTATTCTTTTGATTGTTAATATTATGTAAAAATGTATTCATATCTTGATTTTGTGCTATATATAATATTTGATTTTTTTAATTGTTTTTAAAATTCTATTTTAGGTGATCTAAATTCTGTGGAGACATTTCTGAATGCAAAACAACCTCCGGTAACTTTTTTTTTATTTAATAATCTTGATTTTCTTTGTTACCCTATCAGTTTTAAGATTGTTAAAATTTATATGCTTCATGTATTTTAGGACACCACTGTAAATTTTGGTACTTGGCAATCAGCTATTTATGGTCTTGCTCATGCTGATGAATTGAAACCTCTACGAAAAGCTTTGAAAGAAAATGTCTTTACGAAACCTATACCTACACCAAATTATAAATTAAAGGCTAGGTATGAAATATTTCAAACATGACCCTTTTTTATTTAGCATTAAGTTACAGCTGCATAACTTTTATTTTTATTGTTTATTTAGTTTCTGTACCATAGTTAAATCTTCTATGAATAAGGGACAAATTAAGTTTATGCAATATTTTTCTCTAATTTTAATAAAAATCGTCTGGTATTACCTAAGCTTCAGTAAATGTATTTTACTTTAATCGATTGCAGAAAAAATTTAATTAAAGAAATTTAATCAGATAAAATGTATTGTGAAATACAATACAGATATCATAACATTTAGTATAGTTTATTCATTCTGGAAATAATGTGTACAGATTATATTCAGTAGCCCATAATACAGACCGTAAAATTCCAAGGGTTTATAATACATATATCATGGAAATTACTGACGTTATTTTAAAATTAGCTATTATGGCACATATACATCTATTTTTTTATAATTCATTAATGAAAATCTCATTCTTTATTATTCATACCAGCAGATGGCTCCAAGTAGGGGTTTTTTTTTTATCATTTTGTTTCATATATTCTGATTATGAATGAAAAAAGGCATGATAGCTCTTTATGGGTTCTTATTTGCATTGGGATTATTTATCTTTTTATGTGTACTAAATTTTCTCCAGATCTGCAGCTCCATTTTAATACTTCTCTCCTGGTGACATGATCGCTTGCATCTATTGATTTTATTTATTATTAGATATTTTGCTCTTGGCATTCAGGTTATATTTAAATAAATGGTTTTCATATTTATCTGTTGAATTCATTTAGTAATTTAATAATGAATTATAATTCATTATGATCATGATGTTTACAATTCATAAATATTTTATAATTTAAAAAGGTTAGTATTTTAAATATTTTATTTTGGTTTTTATGGGCACTTAAAATGTTTTACTTTCTGTAGTCACACAATGCCAAACTACAATAATACAATAATTTTAATATCCTTTATAATTTTTTAAATAAATATTCTTATTATCAAACTGTGGAAAGTAAAAAATTAGCATAAATCATCAATATCTACAATTTATGCTAACTTTTATTTTATATTTTTATGTTATGTTTTGTAAATGTCCAGGTCCATAAATAAAAGTAAATAGTATTAAAAAATGGACTGTATCTTAATTTGAAATAATTATTAAAAATATTCTTTATTTTTTAAGATCCTTGTTATTTAAAAGTAAAGAAGCTGGAGGCTGGTGCATTCCATTCATTGGAAGTGATCGTTCTGTTGTTCTGAGAACTCAAATGTATAACTTTCAATATAAAAATGAAAGACCTGTAAGTCAACTTTATTTTATGTGATAATTCTGTTTTATTGCTAATATTGTTTTTCTATGGCATTTGTTATCGCCATAATTTCTTCACTGTTACTTCTAATGTAGAATTTGGAAATGTATATATTTTTTTCTTATGCTTTCTACCTGTCATCTTTTCCTTAATTGAATTTTATTCTTAAATTATTCTATTCTCTGTTTTTAATCATGCTTCCTCTTTAATTCTTAAAATTTTAATATTTGACATCATATCTAATCATAATTTCTGTATATTTTTCATACTACTTTATAAAATTTATACAATTTTTAATGGGTCGGGGCTTATAAATTTCACCAAAACATTAAAAACATGGGATAATGGCCAAGGAGTTCTGTCAACTTATAAGATTAAAAATCAAGTAAATTAAATTAATCATCATATTGTTTATGAATTTGAATCTAAGCATAAAATTTTAAAATGTTAGAATAAATAGAAATTTGGAATATGAATATTTTTTATACCAAATTCTTGTTGTACTTGCCGTTTTAATAGTTTGTAGTTTTTTTATTCAGAATCTTTATTTAACTATCTTTATTTAAATTAATTTGTTATCTGCAATTTCAGACGGAATTGTGATACTGAAATATTTGTAGAAAATTTTACAATGGATTATATGTATGTAAATATGAAAGAAAATTTTCTAATGTTCTCTTTTGAATACATATTTTATCAATTATTTTTTTAACATTGATTAAAACTTGTATAGATGTATAAAGAATAAAATTTTGCATTTTTTTATCGAAAAATGCTTTGCCTTTTTACTGATTGACTACTTTTAATAACATATGAAATGCAAGGAAACCATGAAATCATATTCTTGCTTATAGGACTGATTTCTATTTTTCTTTGAATATGTTAATCCGGATTTCAATTATAAAAAAGAAAAGAAGCATTTTGATGAACCTCATTTTAAATCTCTAAGTAAGAAGCTAGTTTCATTCTATATGGTTGGTTTTGCCTATTAAATCAATGTGAATCATAACTCGGGGGGATTTTTTTTTATTAGTTTTGACCAGCTTAAATATAGTAAAAATAATTTCAAGATTTTATGATGCATATATAAATAAATATAATTAACATATTTTGTTATTGTATATGACTGATGAATATAGCCCAGTATTGTCTGGTTTGGTTAAATTTTCATGACTTTTAATGATTGGAGAAATTTTTTAATACTATTTCAAAATTATATTAGGTTTTAATATTCATAATGAAATAATAGATATTTTAAAAACCCTTTCATCTCATATTCATTTAAATATTTTTACTTCATAAACATCATCAGTATTTTTACATCATTTTGGAAAGTAAACTATTTATATAAAATGTCTTAATTCATTAAAAACTTAATTCATTAATTTCTTTAACACTAATTCTTTATCATAGCATTTAAATTTTAAAATGTATGCTTAAAAAAACACTTTGATTTTTTTTTTTTTTTTTTTTTTTTTCAAGTGTTGTTTTTATTTATTCTTCTTTCTTACGCATGTACATAAATCGACAAAATAATTAACTTTTATTTATATGTGTATGTTTTTTTATATACAAGAGCCAATGCCCTTGTTCATAGCTTATATCAATGTTAGATGAAACATACATTAGCTATTATACCAGCACTAGCTGTACCATCTACCATGGATGACACAATTTATATAAATAAATAAGTGCTGTTATAAAATAAGTTTTAAAAAATAATATTGTTATAAAAATAAATTTTGATAAATCATTTATCTTTCTATTTACTTTTCAATGAATGCTTTGTTATAATAAAAAATTTTAAAAATGTTCAATTAAAAAAAAATTAGAATTTTTTTTATTTTTCATAATTTTTGGCTGCATACGAATTAAAACGATTCAAAGAAAAAAAATTATTCCTTGTAAGTGTTATTATTTTTTTTTTTTTTTTAAGTTTTAGGAAATATACACATACAATAGCTTGTTTTATATATATATCTGTTTGGGTGGAGAGAGAAATATATTTGTAAATAAAAATAATTATGAAGCAATTTTAAAAGCTCATTCTTATATTTGTATGAAAATTGGCTTATATTTTTATATAGTAAAGTATATTTTCTCTTTTATGCCTCTTTTCAATATTATTAAATAAACCACACAAATTTATTGATTAAATATTTATAATTCAGCTGTAATATTAATATCATTTCTCTTAAACTATGATATAGTGTAAATATTATTTTAAGAGATCTGATTAAAATTGTTTTCATTTTTTAGGTTCAAATTCAAGCCTATATGAAACCACATTCCTTCTTTGCAGCAGTAGCCACTTTGATTATGGGTGGCATATTCATGCTAATGACTAAATTTGCTCTTGGTCGGGATTTGCTGGAAAAGGTGCTCTAATTAAAAATTATGCTAAGTCTTGTACATTGTTGTACATACATCTTGTTTCTTTTCTTAATTTAACAATTATTGTATGCAGTTTTGGAATTTCATGTAACTTTTACTTATTACATGTTTATATTTAATCTAAGTTTTAAATGAAATATGTCTTTTTCTTATGCCACTGTTTACAAAGTGAATCTTATGTGCATTAGTTAACAAAAATATTTATAATTTTTTTGTATTAGGTGGGTTCAAATTATATATATATATGTAGACTTCTCTACCAGTCTAGCAAATTTTTAACGACAGAGGGAGGCAATCTAGGGGTGTATTTCAAAGCGAAATAAAGAAGCGTTGGTTTTCTCTCAACAACACATATTTAATGAAAAGATATTCTATTTACATTAATAATTAATCATTCACAACCATTTTTTTACCGCTGCTTGACGCAGCGTCTCCCATGTCAGTTCGCTTTCTCCTCTCGCGCCCATCTCCGGGGGTTTTCCCTTCTTCCAGGGCCAGAGTTCAAGGTCCAATACTGCCACTACATGGTGCTTAGCAGGCAAACAAATCCTACATATATATTAATAAAAAATTGTGTGAGTGGAGGTGTTCTAATTTCAAAATACTTGTTATACATAAGGAGAATATTTTTCTTTGTCATTAATATCATTTGTAAAAAACTGAATAAGTTACTCTTTTATGAGTGTAAATTTTTTCCTACCTGTAATTGGGCTCTTCTAAATATTTCAATTTAATATTCATATAAGAAATGCTATAATAATGTTTCTATTTAGTTTCCTGAAGTCTTTTCCCTTGGTGTCTTCAGTCGTACACCACCCAAGAAAGAAAAGGTATTATATGTACTCTGTAAACTATGATGTTTAATTAAAAAGTAGTATGGGTTTTTTTTTTTTAAGTAGTTATACCTTAAAATAAGTTTTGTATAAATTTACTTATTAATTTCTTAACATTAAATTAACTTATTAACATGTTATTGATTCATGTGATCAAACAAGCTTAAAAAATAATGAATTTTAAATTTGCTATTTAAAAAAAAATCACATATTTCTTCATTGATTTTATAAAAATTCAGGAAAAGTTCATAAATTTATAAATAGAAATACAAATTTGGTTATTTTAATTATTAAACAGTAATATTTTATTATTCATGTGCAATATTTAATTTCTTTTCCCAGCCATCAAGTGGATCGTTTACAATGATATTTAATGCTAAAGGTTGGTCTGAAAAGTTATCAGATCCAAGTGATCAACATACACAACCTCCAAACAAAACAGTTACTGCTGTTATGAAAGGGCCAGGTAAAATGTTCATATATGTTTTTAAACATGAAATACTTTAGTTTAGTATGATATCAGTAAATTTTATGAAATATCTGCCATATATATATGTGTTCTTATAAAAAATTAAAATCTTCATTTTCTAAAGCCTCATAAAACAAAGAAAAAGTGTTTATTGTATGTATATTTGTTATCTAAAAACTATTTAAATTTGCAGCTAGGCCTCATAAAACAAAGAAAAAATGTGTTTATTGTATGTATATTTAAGTTATCTAAAAACTATTTAAATTTGCAGCTAGGTATTTTATTATTTTTTTCAGATCCTGCATATATAACCACAGCTATTTGTATTATAAATTCTGCAATTGTCATTCTGGAGGAAAAGGACAAATTGCCTGCAGGGTAAATATTATGTGTTACTTATTTTAAAAATTCATTTTTCTGTTTTATTTTACTAACCTTGATTTCCTACATTTCATTTGCATGTCTAATTTTGAAGACAAAAAAAGAACATTTGATTTATTCTACTATACATGTTCCACTTTTATGTGCATCATTGATGCTCTAAATTAACATAACTTTTTTCAAACTTGATAGCAAAATAATATTAAGAATATCCTGTCACAAATTTTGGAAAATAAATGCATGGGAGAATAAGGGCAAAAATAAGTTTCTACTAGAGATATTCCATGGGAGAATAAGGACAAAAATAAGTTTTTACTAGAAATATTCCATGGGAGAATAAGGACAAAAATAAGTTTTTACTAGAAATATTCCATGGGAGAATACGGGCAAATATAAGTTTTTACTAGAGATATTCCATGGGAGAATAAGGGCAAAAATAAGTTTTTACTAGAGATATTCCATGAGAGAATAAGGGCAAAAATAAGTTTACTAGGGATATTCCATGGGAAAATAAGGGCAAAAATAAGTTTTTACTAGTGATATTCCATGGAAATGCATGCAAGTAAAGATAAAATTGATAAAAAGTTTTATTTGTAATTACAAGACTCAATTTCAAAGATATAAAGAAATTTATGTTAAATTTTCAAATGTAAAAAAAAAAAAAAAAAAAAAAAAAAAAATGTCCACATTTTAAATAGAATATCAATTACATTTCCTTATTATCTTCATAAATACTAAAATGATAAAAACCATGATCAATCACTGTCACATTTAATTATTAATTTTGATTTTGATAAAACATTTTTCACTTCCCTTTTACTTTTTTTTTTAGCATAGAACACGTCCTCTTTTGGTTCTTGCATAACGATATGGCAACCTTTTTTACACCCACGATGTGTTATTTAATTTTTTAAAAGATCTGCTTATTTCTTGTTCAAGTTACATCTACTATCATATGAAAAAAAATTAATCTTATGTGAGGGCTCCTTTAGGAATTAATTAAAATAAAACCGCACAGATTACTTGCAGCCACCCATGATCCACATAAAAGAAAAGATGGTACTTACGTATTAATGCCACCGCAGCTACAGATTTGGCAGTTTTAAGTGGCGCCAATCTACACTTAAAATTTTTGTTGCAAATCATAAAATATATAAAACACTTCATTTAAAATGAAAACACTTTCAAAATTCAAAACACTTTATTTAAAAACAAAGTAGTCAATCGGATTTCGGTGAAAAATGGGCCGATATAGAGTTTAACATAGATTCAAAACAGTCTCTATTTTGGCGCAGTGGCAGCTCTTTATTGGCGCATTAGTACAACTTCTGCTTCTGTTCTTCTCTAACTATTATTTAAATTTTTAATTAAACTAATAATTTTAAATAATTGCAAGTTTATTCAAAGCTTCTAAAATCTCTTTGTATAGAAAAGAGTAATTAGGTGTTGTGTAATATATAATTTCCCAAATATTTTCTCAGAAACAATTTTTTTCACTTTAAAGAAATGTTATACAAAACCACATTTCATTAAATAGAAAAAATTGAATGTTGAATTTTTTTAATACTTAAGTACCAAAAAGATTTTAAGGTCTTTTAATTTATATTTCATGTGTATAATATATTGATGTAGAAATCATAGTACCTTTTTTTTTCAATCTTCATTTTATTATTGTTATAATCATGAAAATAACAATGAAATTTTCATTTTGATTGCAGTGGTGGTGTTTTCACTCCAGCTGCAGCTTTCAGTAATACTAGTCTCATGGAGAAGCTCGAAGGCAGAGGAATTAAACTCACCGTTAATGCATGAATCATAAATATCAAGCTATTCCGTGTTAGGTTTGCTAATATATTTTATGAAAGCATCAAATTGATGTATCAAAATGAGAAGAATTTATTTTGTATGAATGTATTTTTTATTATGGGATTACTTATTTTACAATTTTTTTTTTTTTTTTTCTTTTGCACTGCTTTTTCTATTTATAATTGTGGTGAAATAAATGTGCCAATGCCTTTATTAATTTAATACTGTGATGTGTTTTTTATTACAAGTTCACATTAAGCATTGCATGAAAAAGTAAAAAAAAAAAAAAAAAAGTTATATGTGTGCAATAAATTCATTTTAGCTGTAACTATTATGTAAATTTTTAATTAACTAATGATTTTAAATAATTGCAAGTTTATTCAAAGCTTTTAAAATCTCTTTGTATAGAAAAGAGTAATTAGGTGTTGTGTAATATATAATTTGCCAAATATTTTCTCAGAAACATTTTTTTTTTCTCTTTAAAGTTTTATTAAGGATATTTTATATAAAATAATATTTCATTAAGTGGAAAAAATTGTTCATTGCACATCTTCCTTTTAATACATATTTCGTTTTGCAGTGCATGATACTTGAATCATGCTCTTGTACAACCTATTAATGTAATACAGGAAAAAAAATCAATTTTAATAATAATCTGTGCCTTGCATTATAAGATTAAAGCTAAGTTCTATATTTCTAGAGATTTGAAATCATGGATTTTTTAGATACCCTGTTTAAAATACAAAAAATATATATTTTCTTAAATATTGTATAATAAGTATGTACGCAGAATGTTTTCCCAATTTTTAATTGCAAGAAAAAACACCATATGACATTTTTACCATATAGCAGGTGGGCTGAAAAGTTCGTAGGCTGACACATAGATGGCACTACTAGTATTAAATCCGTATGATTTTTAGTTAGCCCTAACCTTCAAAAGATACGTGTATACATTTGACAGCTGTTGCACTATTAGTATGGGAGTTAAAGCATTTTTAGTGTTCATCACATGCAGTCCACTCGCCTGACTGTCGATTGGACTCCGGTGTGAAATGAAGCAACTTTTGTTAGTTTGAAAAAATGGATAAAAAGGAATTTCGTGTGTGTTAATAAAGCATTGCTTTTTGGTGAAAAAAAATACTATTGAAGCCAAGGCTTGGCTTGATAAACATTATTCGGATTTTGCACCAGGAAAATCAACCATAGAGAAGTGGTTTGCTAAATTTAAATGAGGCGAAATGAGCACAGAGGACGATGCACACAGTGGACGCCGTAAAGAGGCTGTTACCGACGAAAACATCAAAAAAAGCAAACCAAATAGTTTCTGATAACCGTAAAGTGAAGTTGATTGAGATAGCTGAGACCCTAAAGATATCAAAGGAACGTGTTGGGACATATTGTGAAGGAATATTTGGATATGCGAAAGCGCTGTTCAAAGTGGGTGCCGCGCGAGCTCATAATCGACCAAAAACAACAACGAATGGATGATTCTAAGCAGTGTTTGGAGCTGTTCAATCGTAATAAACCCGAATTTTTGTGTCGATATGTGACAATGGATGAAACATGGCTCCATCATTTCACACCGGTGGCCAATCGACAGTCAGCCTAGTGGACTGCACGTGATGAACACTAAAAATGCTATAATTCACATACTAATAGTGCGACAGCTGTCAAATTTATACACGTGTCTTTGGAAGGTTAGGGCTAACTAAAAATCATATGGATTTAATACTAGTAGCGCCATCTATGTGTAAGCCTACGAACCTTTCAGTCCACATATTATTAATGAATTAAAGTTATGAATCGAAATTGAGAAGTTTTGGCGATCAGTACAGTATTAGTAAAATATTTTCTGCTGAAAAAACAAGACCAAGAAGCATGGATTTTATAACAATTATCATTGTGCACTTTCAGGAAGAATCTTATTTGTATCTTGAAATAAAAACGGGGGGGGGGGAAAACCATATAGCATATGAATTAGGACTTCCATTTGTGTAATTGCTTGTTTTTTTATTATAAAATAATCAAATTATTCTCATGTAATATCAAATCAAAATCCTCCATTTTGTGATGAACCAGAAATTGTTTTCACTATAAAAATTCATAACAAGCATGTAGATTAATTTAATAAATCATTAAAATAAATTAATATATAATATAATAACAGAGTTTTAAAATATTTGTTAAATTTAATTTTGACTGCTTAATCTGTCAATTTTGCATTTTTTTAAAAACTAGTGCAAAAAATTGCAATTAATTTTAAAAAATTTTATTAAGAGAGGACTATTTTCATTGGAACCTTTCAAATTACTAACTTATGTAATGAGCATAACTATGATTTCAAGAGCTGTTTTGACCACCATACCGTATGCTGCTGAAAGTTTATTTGAAGGCAGTCCAACGTGAAATAATAAAATTTCTTTTAACGTTGAGTTTGTTCTCATTAGAGAGTTTTTGCATACCGTATTTTTATTGTCTGATATTTCTTTCTCCCTAGCGCGCATGCGTATATGTAATAATGTTTAATATGAGCATGCGCGCTAGGGAGAAAAAAATATCGGACGATAAAAATACGGTATGCAAAAACTCTCTATTTCTTATATCATTGTATTGGTTAAGAAGTTTTAAAGAGTTTTTGAATGAAATGATGTCAAATATTATCATTCAATGAACTATTTATAGGGTGAATATATTAGATTACCGTGTATAAGTTGAGAATTTTAAGAACTTTTTCTAAAGTTAAATGATCAGGGTCGGCTTAAGTATGAATCACCTAAACTCGTTAAAAACATAGGTAGTTTTATGTTACCCGAATGCAAGCTATCAATAGCTAAATATAACACATTTTTATTTCTTTAATTGTGATAAAATGAAATAAGTTATTTTATTTCCGAAATTGTTTATGTTGCTGGTCTGTCGCCAAAACTGAAAATCTGATGTTAACGAAATTTGAGTCCAACTAACTGAAAAGTACCAAAACGTACGCCAGCTATAATAATAAAATACCGTAAATAATTAACGTTACAGGGTTTTTATAAGTTTATGTACAGGTTTTAAACATTGGGCTAATTTAAAAAAAGAAAAAATGCATTCTTGGTTATATGAGAGAGTGACAATTGTTATTAAATATATATATATATATATATTTCGAAACTAAATAATGTTTAAAGTTTAATATTACAAAACTTTATTTACTTCAGTAATTCCAAATTTAGACCGAATATTCACGACACAATCATCCATGGTGGTTCTTTTTCAGAATAATAATTTTAGAAGAATAACTCCACAGTCACTGAACTGGGCCGAGTGGCTAGCGCTCGGTACCACAGGTATCGGGTTCGAATCCCGCCGGTGCCATGGGTGTTTGTAGTGGTTCGGAATCCACTTTAAACCGTAGGTCCCAGTCCTAATAGGATCGTAGATTGTCCGTGGCTTATCTTCAAGTTACACGAGCCCCCTGGGTAATGCAAAATGAGTAACGTCTGTGCAGCGCTTGCCTTAAAGCATCCAAGACCAAGCTGTCTAAGTGTTTGCCAGCTGCATTAGAAAGAGAAAAAAAAAAAAAAAAAACAGTCACTGAACTCCTCAGATTTTCTGGCAAACAAGATAAGTCTATTCACTTTACATCACTTTTACTCTAGCATGCAAGATTATGACCTCAGTGACAATATATATATATATATTCATGAATTCAGTCAATGTCGCCATTGCTTTTCATTTACACAACAAACTGCAGCTTGTGAGTTCCGCAACACACAGTGGACCAGCTCGACCAAACTACTACTCGGCTCTATGCAAGTTAAGACCAATTCCTTCTATTAGCTCTTACTCTCCCTATATATATCTTGTTCAAATTTTCAATCGTTCATAAAATACTTTTTATTCATTCACTCGAGTTCAAATACATTTTTTTTTTTTTTTTTTTTTTTTTTGAACCTGTAGTGGATGACACCAAATGTTAATACAGTTTTTTCAAATATTAATTCATTCAATAAATTTAATTAATTAATTTTAGTTTTTTTTAGATTTAAGTTGTATATATCTACCCATAGATGGCGCCAGATAAACTTAAAAAAAAGGAATAAAAAATATTTATAAATGACTTTCCGCAATAAAGTGAAAAAAAAGTACGAATTCACTTTAAAAAAAATATTTTTATATTACTTTTTTGTTTTAAAAACTCTTTACTTATTCTTCCAAATTTAATTCATCGCCTTCGAAGTAATCCCCTCCAGACACAATGCACTTATGCCAACTTTTTTTTACATGCTAAAAAGTCACCGGCAGGGATAGCCTTCAAAGCGCTCGGCGATTCACGCTGAATCTCTTCAATCGATTCAAAACTGTGTCCCCGAAGTGGTCTTTTGAGTTTAAGGAATAGGCAGAAGTCGCACGATGTGAATACGGTGGTTGTGGAACAATATGGGTTTCATTTTTGGCGAAAAAGTCACGGAGAATCAATGCAGTGTGAGCTGGCGCATTCAGTGTTTTCGGTATCCATCGAGATTTAAGGCCCAAAATGGAATTGACCGATTCTTTTGAAATTCCAACATCATCAGCACGGTTTCTAATTGTAAATCAACGGTTTGCAATCACCAAATCGTTAATTTTTTGGACGTGAGGTTCGTCGGTTGAGGTTGATGGTCGACCCGAGGGCTCTTCGTCTTCAACGCGTTCTCTGTCATCTTTAAACTGTTTATACCGCTTGTAAACATTTCTTTCATATATAGAAATGCTCACCGAATGCCTTCTGCAACATTCTATACGTTTCCGCACACGAATATTCATTCCGCAAGAATAAATTGAATGCAAGGTCTTTTCTCAATTAATTCAGACATTTCAATAATCGCCGGTATCAGTTTTAGAGTCTCCCAAGGCCAAGCGTCACTCAAGCACTAATGAATATTTGGACGTTTCAAGTTTCCCACAGATGTCAAGGACAGTGTCAGCAATCTAAAAAAGAAAAAAAACTGTAATTTCATAAGCCCCGGGGATTTTAAATTGAAAATCGGCCTTGCTTTTTGGGAACAATAGTAAAAGCAAAGCTGGAGAACAATTTTTAAAATTCAAAACACTACGCCTTATTTCCTTTATGGAAGCCCGACGTTTATATTGTACAACAAAACAGGAATAATTTTACACAAAATTACCAATTTCTGCTTTTACTACAGAAGTACTCTCTCAAATATTAAAACAGCTAATTAAAGAAATCTGTTGCGTACAAGTTCCATCTTTTCATGAAACAATTAAAACTGACAGAAATCATTACGGCGTCCCGTACTTCACTCAGTGTGATGATGGCTGAGTGGCTAGCGCTCAGCACCACAGGTTGTCGGTTCGAATCCTTGCGATCGGTAGATCTCTGTCTAATATGAGTATAGAGTGTTAGGCGTAAGGATTACAACCTTACCGCATAAAGTGAAAGTATCTCCTGTCTCGAAATCTGCCAGTAGGCCTTGACCCACTATGCGGCTATTGTACCAATGAATGGTTGTAATGGCGCAACAGCTCCATGGTGGACCAAGGCCGTCTGTCTACTGGCAGATTTCGGGACAGGAGATGCTTTTTTTTACGAGGTAGGATTGTCAGCCCTACACTCTACTGGTATATGAGACCAGGGGCCTAAATGGTAGAGCATCTAGCGCTCGGTGTTTCCGAATTCGAGTCCCGGCGGTACCATGGATGTTTGTAAGTTCACGCTCTCCCTACTTTCCCACACTTTCTCCTTACTCTCCCACACTTTCGGAATCTACTTCAAGCAGTGAGTCCCCCTCTCACACGACCGTAGAACGTCACAGAGCCAAATCAGACTTCTCACCCACATCTTTCCCAAACTGTAAAAGGGCAACTCGGCTCTAGTTACAATGATGTGGCATAGTAGTAGTCATATTAGACAGGAACCTACGGTTTAAAGTGGATTGCGAATCACTAGAAATATCCAGGGCATCGCTGGGACTCGAACCAGAAACATGTGGCATCGAAAGCCAGAGCACTTTCCCTTGGTATCAGGGAAATGTTCGTTTTATCAGAAAATCAAATTCTGTTACAACTCTTTGTATCGCACACCGTAGGTTTTTTTTTAAATTTTTTCTTTAATGTCAATAAACTGGTTATTGTTCCGAAATATACTTGTATCAATAAACTGGTTATTGTTCCGAAATGTACTTGTAACTTCAGTTTGCATTTAGGTTCTCTATTTTTGTATATTTTTTTATATTCAATGATTTTTACTATACATATTGAAAGCTGTTCACATATTTTAGTAAACCCACTAGAAAAAAAAAATAAAGTTTCTGAAATGTATCCTTAACGAAAAAAATATTTTTTGTCTTTCTAATGCAGCTGGCAAACACTTAGACAGTTTGGTCTTGGACACTTTAAGGCAAGCGCCGCATATACGTTACTCACTTTGCATTACCCAGGGGGCGCGTGTAACTTGAAGATACGGACGTGAAGTAACAATGCTCCCGTAATGCTCTACGATCCTATTAGACCGGAACCTACGGTTTAAAGTGGATTCCGAACCACTACAAACATCCATGCCACAGCCCGGACTCGAACCCGAAACCTGTTGTACCGAGCGCTAGCCACTCGACCATTCTGGCCCCACGCAAAAATTTTTAAGGATATAATTTAACAAATATTTTAAATACTATTATACACATTTATAAAAGTTATTGATGTCAGTTGTCTCAGTTTATTGATGCGGGCCTGAATTGCCGAGTGGCTAGCGTTCGGTACCACAGGTTTCGGGTTCGAGTCCATGGATGTTTGTAGTGGTTCGGAATCCACTTTAAACCGTAGGTCCCGGTCAAATATGATCGTAGAGCGTGGCGTGGGCATTGTTACTCCGCGTCCGTAGCTTATCTTCAAGTTACACGCTCCCCTGGGTAATGCAAAGTGAGTAACGTCTGTGCAGCGCTTGCCTTGAGACATCCAAGACCAAGCTGTCTAAGTGTTTGCCAGCTGCATTAGAAAGAAAAAAAAAGTTTATTGATGTGTGAACATAAATAGAATAGGGCTTGATGGCCGAATGACTGGCTCTCGGTGCCATAGATTTCGGGTTCGAGTCCCAGTGATGCTCTTGAAGTTTATAGTGATTCGGAATCCACTTTAAACAGTAGGACCTGGTCTAATATGACAAGTTGGGCGTAGGACTGACCCCACATCATAAAAAGAAAACATCTCCTGTTTCGTAATCTGTCAATCAGTAAATGGCCTTGGCCCACCATGGGGCGTTGTTACTTGTATGAAGAAGACATACATAGAATATTTGTCAAAATGCAAAACACGTTGCACAAAAATAAGATTTCGAGCGAAAAAAATTCATTAAGTAAAAGAGTTATGTAATTTCCTTTATTAAGATAACTTATAAAATGTATCTTTACTAAAAAAAATTATAATAGTACCTATCAGATTTATTTTATTTTTTCATCCAAAATTACACTACAAACAGATAAAAAAGTTTATTAATTATTTACTAATTATTTGCCAAATTAAAATACGCATATCAAAACTGATAAGCATTCCAATCCTACCAAAATTGAAAACAATAATATCTTATCTGAAATTAGCAAGCAGTTATATAAGAACATGTTATCAGTATTCTCTAATAAACTGTGTACCAGATTTTTTGTACAGTACATGAAAAGGAAACATGTACAGATTTATCTTTAAAGAAAGAAGTTTTAGTTGTACAAATGCAGTACACATTAAAAATTGTAAATTAAATATCGATGCAAGTATTATTTAATAAATAGTATGTTAAAAGTATGTATACGTGAGTAAATTTATAAACAGAATGTTCGCTGTAAGTATCATTTTTTTTTTTTTTTTTTTTTTTTTTTCTTTTTCAAGAAGGAGGTAAGAAAATCATGCAAAAATAATAAGATACACAATTTTAACATTTTTATATATTCGTTCTATACGTTTAATTTCGTTTATACATTTATTAATTTTCGTTTATACATTTATGATTTTTCTTTTATACATTTATTGTTGTTGTCGTGTCCCTCATGGGAGGAGGGGTGCAGCTTCTGTTCTGATGGAGCACCCGTAGGTAGAAGTCTGACTTCTGCTCCGTGACGCTCTTACAGTCATGGGAGACCGGGACCTACGGCTTAAAGTGGATTCCGAACCACTACAAACATCCATGGCACCGCCGGGACTTGAACCCGAATCCTGTGGCACCAGAGCGCTAGACACTCGGCCATTCAGGTCCCTATACATTTATTATTTTTCTTTTATATATTTATTTTTATATATTCGTTTACATTGTTTATAAGTAATTTTTTCTTGTTGAAATATGTGCGTATTTTTTGTTTTCATCTGTAAGAAATTCTTTAGCTTAGTTTTATAAAGTTTATTAGTAATAAGTATTTATTTGTGGGAAAATTTAACAAATGTATCCCTCCGCGTATTGTATCAAGAAGTTATTGGGTTTAGCAAAATAGAATCCGGTGTGATGTAGATATATCACTTGAAAAAAATATATATATTAATTAATAAAATGTTTTTCAAAATGGACAGTTGAAAGAAAATTGTATGGTTACGCAGATTAAAGAACATTTCTGTTAAAAAAAAAGTTTCTGAATTTCAATGTAGGTAACTAATTAGTTAAATATAAATGCATATACACTGAAGTGACAAAAGTCATGGGATAGCAATATGCAAATTTTCAGATGGCAGTAGCATCGCGTAGAACAGGTATAAATGCGCAGTGCTTTCGCAGAGCTTTCATTTCTGTTCAAGTTATTCATGTGAAGAGGTTTTGACGTGATGATGACCGCACGACGGGAATTAACAGACTTTGAACGCGGAATGTTAGTTGGAGCTAGACTCATGGGTCATGCCATTTCGGAAATCGTTAGGGAATTCAACATTCCCAGATCCACTGTTTCAAGAGTGTGCCGAGAGTATGAAATTTCAGGCATAACATCCCACCATGGACAGCGCAGTGGTCGACCGCTTCACTTAACGACCGAGACCGGCGACGTCTGCAAAGAGTCGTAAATTCCAACAGACAAGCAACACTGGGTCAAATAACCGCAGAAATCAATGTGGGACGTACAAGGGACTTGTCTGTTAGAACTGTGCGGAGAAATTTGGCTTTCTTGGGCTATTCCAGCAGAAGACCGACTCGAGTGCCTTTACTGACAGAACGACATCGCTTGCAGCGACTCTCGTGGGCACGTGAGCATATCGGTTGGTCCCTAGATGAATGGAAAACCGTGGCCTGGTCCGATGAGTCACGATTTCAGTTGGTAAGAGCTGATGGTAGGGTTCGAGTGTGGCGCAGACCCCACGAAGCCATGGACCCAAACTGTCAGCAAGGCACTGTTCAAGCTGGTGGTGGCTCCGTAATGGTGTGGGCTGTTTTTTCATGGCATGGACTTGGTCCTCTGGTACGACTGGACCGAACATTGACTGGAAATGCTTATGTTCAGCTACTTGGAGATCACTTGCAGCCATTCATGGACTTCATGTACCCAAACAATGATGGGATTTTTATGGATGACAATGCGCCATGTCACCGGGCCACAACTGTTCGCGATTGGTTTGAAGAACATTCTGGACAATTCCAACGAATGATCTGGCCACCTAGATCGCCCGACATGAATCCCATCGAGCATTTACGGGACATCATCGAGAGGTCTGTTCGTGCCCAAAATCCTGCACCATCAACGCTTTCACTATTATGGACGTCTATCGAGACAGCATGGCTCAATATTCCTGCAGAAGACTTCCAACGACTTGTTGAGTCCATGCCACGTCGAGTTGCTGCACTTCGCCGGGCGAAAGGAGGGCCGACACGATATTAAGAGGTATCCCATGACTTTTGTCACTTCAGTGTATATAAAATTCGTAATATTTTTTTGGGGATGTATCTAGTTTTCTTGAAAAAGTTATTAAATTTACATATTAAATTTTTCAATATAATTACTTTTTTGGTAATTAATCTTGGATAGAAAATTTTAAACTAAGAATGTCTTAAAAGAAATGCGAAAGATTTTAAAGAAATCTTTTCATGCAAAACAAAGTTAATTTATAATTAAATTCGTAAGGAATTAATTAAAAAAAAAAATGTTGTTACATATTGGGAAAAAATTATAAATTGATTTAGATGGAATGAAATTACAAATTTATTTAATAAATCACATTAAAATTAAAATTTATAAAAATCGCTTGCTGAAATAATAAATTCTTTTACCAAAATAAATTTTGCCAAATGTAATAAATATGATTGGAACAAAAAAAAATTCGGAATTAAAAATTAAAAAGAAAAAAAAAATCATTTCCAAAAATCATTCAATCATTCATAACTACTAATATAATAAATAAATTCTTAAACCATAATAAACTTTGCAAAATAAAAATGAACAAATTTAAGAAAAAATTAAGTTAAAATGAAAACAAGCTTTTCAAAAAATAAATTCCTTTACCAAATGAATTTTGTAAAATAATCTAATTAAGAAAAAGGAAAAAAAAAAAAAAATTAAATAAATAAAAACAAATTTAAAATAATAATAATAATCATAAATTTCTTTACCAAGTAAAATGGGAAATAATAATAATAAATATAATTCTTTACCAAATAAATTTTGTGAAATAATACAGTAAAAGAATTAATTTAAAATTAATAAAAGTAAATTTTTTTTTAAAAAATTCTTTTACCAAATAAATTTGTAAAAAAAATAAAATAACAATAAAAAATAAATAAATTTCTTTTTTTCAAATAAATTTCGTAAAATAATCCAGTAAAAAATCAATTTAAAAAATGTTTCCGAAAAATAAATTTATGAAAAGAAAATTAAAATTTATAAAAAAAAAAATAATAATAATAACAATAAGAAATAAATAAAAATAAATTTTGCAAAATAATACGATTAAAAAAATCAATTAAAAAAGTTTCATATTCTTTCAAAAAGCCTCCTTTTATAGCTTAACATTTCAATTTTGACAACGGGAAAAAAGTTTCCAGGGGGAAAAACTTCTCTGCCAAGAAAATCAATTCCTGTGACTTCATTTCTGTCCTTACCTATGCTGCCCCAATCTGGGGTCTAGCTGCACAATCTAACAAGAAACCTGTACAAATTATTCAAAACAAACTTCTTCGTATCATCACTGGTGCACCGTGGTTTGTCTGCAACTCTACAATTCATCAAGATTTAAAAATCGATTCTATTGACAACTATATTACAAAACTTTCTAGAAATTTCTTCAATGATATTGCTACTCACGAAAACCCTCTCATCAAGGCACAAACTATATCTACGCAATTGAATGGAAAATACAAGTATTCTTTCTCTACTTCTAAATGGAATCGAAGCCTCAAACCACCATAATTTCCTGTTCACTTATCGCTTTTTAGATATTTTACTTCAACGCATATTTACTGATCATAAATTTCTTGTTACGTTTTCATCACCGATGATTTACATTTTTCTTACTTTCTTATTTTTTTCTCTCAAATCATACGATTACTATTATCTATTTATCATGACTTTTGTTTCCTACTGCCTTCACATACCATTGAGTAGATGAACGCTTCGCGTTCAGGCACTCGACATCTTTATTCAACAATGATGATGATGACAACGGGAAAAAAGTTTCAAGCGAAAAACTTCTCTGTCAAGAAAGTCAATTCATATGACGTCATTTCTGTATTTAACGACTACAACTTACGTTTCGTAACATGTTTTCCGAAATGGACTCCGATTCCTATTTCATGCAAAGAAGCCGATCAACTTTCGCTGTTTCAAAGGCATATTTTTTGGAAGAACGCTTTTTTTCTGGAACAAAATTTTTTGGATTCATCTTCCACTCTCTCCATTTATCTTAGAGCAGGAAATCAATCACCAAGAGGGAAACATCCCCATTTCTCTTCAATCCTTTTTTTAAAAAACCTTCCAGACAACTTAAACATCCGATCTTCCAATTTAGTTAATTTTTCACCAGTTAATCAGAATTCTAATATCACATTTTTTCTTGACGATTTACCCTTTTAAAACAGTTACTCCATTATGGCATACATTTCTTTGAACCTTACGAAGATGCATCTAAAACATGTTTTAAACATTTAATACCTTTTCCCAATATTTCTAATCAATAATACCATCAAAAGTGAAGCCTTTGCACTGATTTTAATCATTCCGTCATATATCCTCTCAGCTCATAACTATATCCTCCTAACAGACAGTTAATCTTCAAGCTTTACAGAATTGCAACTTCCAATCTAATTGAGTCATCAAAATATTCAACAGTCAAGTGCAAAGTATCTTAAACAGCATTTTAACAATTGAATTCATCTGAACTCCTTGGTAGTACACTAAATGAACTAACAGATTCTCTAAAAAAATCAGCAGCATACACCATAATTGTTCATTAGACATCTCCGGATAACCTTATATTTCAGCAGCAACAACAACAACAACAACAAAAAAAAAAAAAAAAAAAAAAAAAAAAAAAAAAAAGAAAGAAGAAGAAGGTACTACAAAAAAACAATAGATCTGTGAATGAGCAGAAAATACCCTCAAGAAGTTATTCATTTTAATAGTCTTAAACCTTCTCATCTACTTCTTCCTACAAATCGATAGGAATCTCTTCTTTTTCTTCTTTCGCACAAAAACATACCCCTTAAATTCTGAACTCCATAGGCTTGTTCTAACCCCAACACCTTTATATCCACTTGGAAAAACAATAAAAATCGCTGAACACATTATTTTCCAACGCACGAAATATGTAAAGCCAAGAAATAAGCTACAAAATGCTTTAGGATATAAGGTTCTATTTTATTCTTGAAAATTTTTATATAGCTAAAAATGCATATTATAAGACTGTAACAATACTTCATTTTCTATGAAAAGTCTCGTAACTTCGTAAGCAAAGAAAATGTTATTTTTTGAAATGATCGTAATTGAAATTTACTTATGTAACAATATAATATAACTTATATAACAATATAGGTGATCACCAGTTTTATCTATTCCATTCTTTTTCAAATTTATTCATCTTATTTACTTACTTTTGGTTGCCGGAAATTACAAGCAATACTTCATTTCTATCAGAATCATATTTAAAGCCCAACACATCTATCACTTTTTGAAGACTATTAAGGATTCATGGAGTTTAGGTTTCATAGTTGTTCTATTGAAATTGTTCAATTTTTATCACAGTGTCTCTTGTATTTTAACAGCATTTGGATAAGCTAAGGTAAGGTATTTTGAGCAGTTACGGAGAATTACGGTTAATTATTTACAGTTACGTAAATTTCAAAGTCACAAGTTAAGTAAATAAAATAAAATAAAAGAGTGTATTTATGCTTCTGACCTTTTGATAACTTATTTAAAATTATAAGAATTTAATTCATTTCTAACTACAGCATTTTATTGCTACACAAAATGATATGAAAATTGTGTACTAATTCAGTGCAGAATTCTCTTTGAAATGCGAGAATAAAAAGATTCTAACTGGAGTAGACATTTTCTTTCCCTAGTGTTTTATCAACACTGCAATAAACTCATTTGCCCCTCACACTTGCCCTGTTTAGATGCTGCTTTAGGGCGCTCTAACTATACTCCCGCACACACGTATACATTCTTTTTTTTCTTTTTAATGCAGCTGGCAAACACTTAGACAGCTTGGTCTTGGATGCCTTAAGGCAAGCACTGCACAGACGTTACTCACTTTGCATTACCCAGGGGGCACGCTTGAAGATACGGACGCGGAGTAACAATACCCCCGCAACGCTCTACGATATTATTAGGACCGGGAGCTACTGTTTAAAGTGGATTCCGAACCACTACAAACATCTATGGCACCGCCGGGACTTGAACCCGAAACCTATGGCACCGAACGCCAGAGCGCTAGCCATTCAGGCCCACGTATACATTATTAAAAGAATAAAATTTGAACTAAAAAAAAAAAAAAAAATGAATTATTACTATTATCACTGTCATGATTTTTTATTTGAACTCAAATAACTATTACTTAATCAATATTTAAAGAAATTGTCCTCCAGTCGTCTTATTAGTGTACTATTTAAAAACTCAAGAATTACACATTCTTTTAGCTATGATTATGCCATACACGGAGTTGCAAGGTCATAGAATACTTTGTATAATTGCAGCGACCTAATTACATAGTTACATAATCTTCGTTCAAGGAAATTTATAAATAAATTTACCTTGACGACACCCGAACCCGATTTAAACTTTTCATAAAAAAATAATAATAATAATAAATAAATAAAAAAAAAAGTAAACAAAGTGGAAACAATGTTATAATTTACCGGTGAAATTTGAATCTCAAAAATTGTGAAAAAAAAATTATTTTCTTATTTCTACTCGTGAAAATCAAAATTATAAAAGATTGCAATTCCATTTTCATTTTAATATTGTACAATTTTTTTAATTTCCAAATTAATTGGAATTTAATAAATTTTTGTGATAAAGCCTTTTCATTAAAAATGTTTAATTTTATGTTACATAATTCAAACCTGATAAACGAGAAAGGCGGATTTTCACGTGCTTTTTGACGTTCATGAATATTTGATTAAATGCCTGACTGAGTCAGTTCACTAAGCCATATTTTTTAAAACACACTTCACTTTTTACACTTTGTAGTTTAATAAATTTTTACTAAAAATGTTATTTCGATCTTTTATCTTTTTTGTATTATGCTTGTGTGTTAAAACACAAAGCCCTAATTGGATAAACAACAGACTGACTATTGGTAAGTTATAATATTGTGATATTCATTTTGTTAGTGTCAAATGAATAATTCTTTTGTTTAAGAAAATCATACGTTTGTGTTTTATTTATACATGATAATTATATAATTTTAAATAATGAAGTATAAATATGCAATTAATTGTGTTTCTTCAATTAAAAAAAAATTAAATTATTTAATTCATAGCCATAAATGTCCAATAAAATTGAATTATTATTCATTTCCAGAGTTTTAGTTAAATTCTTTTTGCAATAATTTTAAATAGAAATATATTATTTAAATAATCAGTAGGAACTAATAATATAATTCTTTTTTTTATCATTTTATTCCTTTAATTAATCAAATATTATTAAACAAAATATTACAACAATTTAAATTTGTGCTAAAAATATTTCTATACCATATAAATAAGTTTAGTTAGAGTTAATGGCTCCTTATTTTGATTTCTTAAAAAAAAACGTTTTAGAATAAATAATACATTAGAAAAATTGGAACTCTATAGAAATTAATTTATAGAATATATAATGCTTATAATGCAAATAATAATTATTATTATGCAAATAATTAGAATGAGGGATAAATTGAATCTTATCAATACTTGACAAATTAATTAAATTATGTAATTTTTTTTAAAGCAATTTTTTTCTTAATATAAGAATCAATTTGAAAAATTATGATCATTTTAAACCTGTGCATTTTCTGATCTTATAATAATGAATAATATTTTAGGAATTATGACTGAAGAACTTAACTCTACCGTTGTGCCTGAAGCTAAAAGTTTCATGCTTGCATCTTATGTTAAATTCATTGAAGCAGCTGGTGCAAGAGTTGTTCCTATATGGTGATTTATTATAATCCTAAAAACAGATTTTCATATATTATTATATTTCTTCACATAAATAAATTTCTGGTTTCATAATACTAAGCTTTGAGAATTCATAGTGATTTATCCGCTATCCATAATCAGTAAACCAAATTTGAGAAATAAATGCCGGGTATCTGTTTTTATTTTTCAATGGCCCTAAGTTACTCGAAATATTTATACGCTTTGGATTACAAAGTTTACGTCGGTAACAATACAAGTCCTACTCATAAAATTTATCAATAAATGAACATTGCATAATAACCTAATTTAATTGGATTAAAGGAATGAACGATTAAAGCAATAATCATTTGTGTTCATTTATCCGAATATTAAAAAGATAATTATTAGTAAAGTCAAATTTTCAAAGAAAATGTAGGAACTAACCATTCGATTTAAAAGTTTGGGTAATATTGCAGAATTGTTCAAATAGAACAATTTAAATTTTTTTAATATACACAGAAATATCCTAAATACAAAAGTAATGAAATAAATTTATAAACATTAAATACTGGTTAATTATTTTTTGTTCATAAACTTTATTGTGTTGAGAGTTATTTTAGGAAATTAATTTAAACGAGGATAAAGATTATTCTTTTTTTATTTATATTCCCTTATCTTATTACTCATTAATCGCTATCACTTATTACTCACTACTTATTTTGGCAATTAAAATATTTTTGCAACCAGAAGACAATACGATTGAAATCTAACTAGAATTCACAAACAAAATCGATCCAAAAAATATTATCTATGACCAATGATAAATTCTTGTGATAAAGAAATAATTTGACTGTTTTAATAAATTAGATCATAATTATCAATCCTCTGGCCCTTTCATTAAGAACAAAATTAAAATCGATAGATAACAAATTTTTTACTTAAAACAAACTTCAAAATGTTTTTTTTTTTTTTTTTTTTTTTTTTTTTTTTAATAATTTGATATAAATTACTAAATTATATTCTGTGTATGAAATCAATATACATAAAAATTTGTGTCTTTTTGTAAATTCTCTTTTTAAATATGGTTCTTAATACCCACTTCAAATTTTCTTTAATAACTATTTAATTTGAGAATTTTAATTTTGAGAATTCATAGCAATGTATCATCTGTAATTGATTAATAATCGAATTTCATAGAAAGCACAGCTAGTTTGTTATGGTTTGCAATTATGAAAATGAATTAAATGAATGTAACTTTAACCTATTTAATTATTTTATAATTATAAAAAATTTTAATGTGAATTTAGATTTATTTAAATAATTGATTGTTTGATTTTAAGGTGTTTCTAAAAGTATAGAATGTGGAATAGTATGTGCAGGTTTTTTTTTTTAATAAACTTATTTACCTATTTAAACTTGCACTACTATATACGATTGGTTATAAAATTAGGAAGAAAAAAAAAAAACATATAAAATTTCTTTAATTTTTCTACATATATTGATAGTTCTTGATTTTTCAAAAATTTGTTTTAATTCTTTATTCTTCTCTTATTGCATTTTATGTAATTGTATAGATAATCATGATATTTATGATAATAATAAGAAACATTTCATGCTGTGTTAATAAAAAGCATTAAAATATTATAGTATAAATAATCGGGTATGGAACTTCCACTATAAAGTATTGCACAAATATTTGCATTACTTTGTTTATTTATAGTTACTTTTAGTAAATTTTTTTTAAATATAATATTTAAAATTATTTTAATTTTTATGTTTTCTTTTTAAGGGAGGAAAAAAGCAAATTAAATTGTGTACAGAAACATCTGCTTTATTTTAGATATATTTTCTTAAATACTTATAGTTATTATAAATGTGTGCATACTAGATTTAATTTACTTAGATGATTTGCGAACTAACTATGTCATCATATGATCTTTATATTAATATTTTTATATTTAAGTTGAAGGTGCATGATACTGCAGGAAACATATTAATCGATTTAGGAGAAAGAAGTGTTGCATTTTCTTTTGTCATAAAATATATTTTAAATGAATACATGAAGTAGAATAGTATATTATTAATTAAAATTAAAATATCTCAGTTCGATGAATAACTAAAAAAATGTGGCAAAAAATTTCTACAAATAATTTTAATTTACTGAAATAAAAAGCTATGAAAACACTGAGATTATCTATGTATTTCATTAATATTAAAAGATAATATTAATACATTTTTAATAAACATAGGAGTAAATGAAATTTGGAAATATTAGTAATTATTCAAATAATTATAAAACTATGAAAATAATTTTAGATTTTTATGCAATATTTTAAAATTCTGTAGTTTAAAAGAAAATTAGTGATTGATAAGAAATTTATGCTTATTATTCTTTGACTATTTTATATAATTTGTCATAAGAATAATTACTTAATATTGAATTTTTTTTTCTATATAAGTTTATAAAATTATTTAAATACCCTCTAGAGTTTATTCTTACTTTAAAATAATTTTTCTGTTTTATGAACATTTATAATATTGTTGAGAAAGATTGGTCAGCTATTCCTAGATAAACTCTTTTATATACTATGTAGTTTAAATATTAATATAATTCAGAAAATAAATTATTCATTTATTATTATTAAACTAAAATATATATATATATTTTATTTTTTAAGGATTCGCCAGCCAGTAAGCTATTATGAAGATATCATGAGTAAAATAAATGGGTAGGTATTTAAACCTCTTTTTAATTATATTTTATATTTTTTTAAAGCTTGTAAGTTATCTTCGTTTATTTAAGAAATGCAATTAGAATTTGGTTAAAATAGATCAATATATAGTAAACATAATTTAGTCTTTAAAATATAAATCTAAGTTATATTTATATATATAAATCTGGTTTATTAATCTGTCTTGAAAATGTTCATAAATATTTGTGATTGCAAATTAAAACTTTAGAACCAATAATGTTAAATATGAATTAAACTTTATAATTTAAATAATGCTTTTATGATATTTTTACTATTGCCTATTTTATATTTTTTTTCCTGTAAAAACTAAAGTTCATTCGTTGAGAAAGGTCGTGAATTACTTAAGATGAGTTCTTCATTGTTATATTTTATAGGATCCTTTTTCCTGGTGGTGGCGACATTCTCAAAAGCAATGGATATGGACGAACTGGCCAGATTATATATGATATTGCTACAAGAGTATAAAAAAGAAATTAATCTTTTAACTCGAATATTAAAAAATGCATTTACAATATATTTATTCAGTTGTAGAAATTTATTGATACAAATTTTTTTTTTTCATTATTCAAAATTTAATTTCTTGGTACTTTATTATAATTGTCACCTCTTCTATACATGCTTGACATAATCAATGATTATGCTTAATATTTATTATAAAAATTATATAAAATAAAAATAATATAATTATAATTTGTTATATAATTGCACAACAAATGCTTTGATAAAAGAAAAGTACCACTTTTTTTTTTAATATAAGAAAAATTAGTTTACTATAATAATGCATTTTCTAATGTATATATTTTACAATTGCATCTTTTTATATTTTAATGATTATTAATCATATTTTAATGATTATTTTTCCTTTGTATTCTTTTGTTCAAATCATTTAGTTTTATAACTAATTTAAAAATACATTTTTCATGAATATATTTTCATTGTATAATTTATTAATGTTGTTTAAACTGTAAAAAAACACTTGTTTTTTTTTTATTAGATGAATGACAATGGAGATTTTTTTCCTATTTGGGGAACATGTCTTGGATTTGAACTTCTTAATTATTTGGCTGCTAATGATACACTATGGATGAAATCTTGTGCAGCCGAGGACTTACCAACAAATATTGAATTTGTCAATGGTATAAGTACAGCATTTATTTATTATCAACTAAAAGTTTTATTATAAATAAAAAAAATAACTTATCTCATATATTACATATCCAATATTAGGTATAGTAGTATCCATTACTATTAAAAAATACTGTAATTTATTGCAAATTGAACTAGTAATATAAAGTAATAACAGGGCAAGTATAATATCTAATTTATTACAATAAATATGAACCCAATCTATTACAATAAATCAATCTACTATCCCAATTTACCCAATCTATTACAATAAATATGAACTCTCATTATTTTATTGTAATTTTTTACATTATATTGTAACTAATATGTAATGTTTCTACAGATTTTTTCTTAATTTTTAGTATTTTGTTCATAACATTTTAGTATGAATTGAATTATTATTATTTTTAAAAGATCACTGCATAATGGCTAGTGGCTAAAATTTAATCACGTGCTAGATAATGTTTCTGGAGGAACAAGTATGGGTTAATCTCCGTATTTGTCTAATTAGTGATATTGAAAATAATTTAAATTTTCGCAACATATTTATCTTGCAAGAGACTGGATGCATGGGTGTTTTTAAATTTATCTGATATATAACCTAATTATCAGCAAGAGAAGAGAAAATGTTGGCAATTTTTGAAAGAAAAGTGCTACAAACTATTTTTGGTGGTATCAATGGCAATGAAAATTGGCAAACAAGATACAATTTTGAATTTTACAAACTTTTTAGAAATATTGACATTCTAAAATTTATTAAACTAAACAGAATGAGATGGGCTGGTTATCTCATGAGAATGGAAAGTGATAGAGCTGCTTTGTAGGTTTTCAATGCAATTCCTTTTGGACGACAACCGAAAAAGAGATGGGTCAATTTTAATGTTGATTCTGATTTTAATGTTATTAAGATAAAATACTGGAGGTCCACGCCTAAGAGGAGAACAGCCTGGCTGAATTTTTTAAAGTAGGCCAAGGCCCACAATGGGTTGTCGAGCCAGTTATGATGATAATCTAATTATATGCCAGCTTCTTTTAGAATATATAAAAAAAACTTGTTTATCCTTTTGTAAATTCAGTGTAGAAGATCCTTGTAATACATTTTAAGTAATGCTACAAATCTGCTTTATTTATAGTGAATGATATCAAGTCAAATGTCTAGAAACTATTCAAAAATTTAAATAAACATAGACTATAGCTATGTTTTAAAAAGTGAATAATGTTTTTTTAATTTTTCTGGGAGTTTAAGCATTTTTGATTTGACCTTGTTGCATTTTTTATAGCTAACTTTTAATGTACATTAAAAAGGTGATTATTTTTTTAGGTTATAAAAACAGCAGAATGTTCCAAGATCTTGACATGCCTCTTAAAAACAAAATGAACTCTGAAAATGTTACTATTCATTATCATCAGTGGTGTTTAACTCCTCAAGTAAGACCTTAATTTGAAAAAAAAAAAAAAAAAAACAAAAAACATTAAATGTTTTTAATTAATTACATAAAATAGCATAGTTAGTTTCATATTACACTGTTGTTTTTTCAGAATTATTCCTTATCTGGGCTGGATAAATATTTTAAAGTTTTGGCTGTAAATAGAGATTCGAGAGGCATGACTTTCGTGTCCATTATTGAAGGTAAAAATATTTTTTTCCCCAAAACAATTCTTTGTTTGAATACGATTGATATTAGTAGTTATTTGTCTTGCATTATGTGCATGGAACAATGCCTATAATCAATAATATCAAAAGCTTTTTTTAATATGTTTCTAATCTCTTTAATCCTCAGATAATTAGAAAATTCATCATATTTAATCAATGAATGAAATGTTGGAATAAAAAAGAAAAAAATATTTATTTTTTACTTGGAACAATTTTAAATTGCATCTTTTAATATATTTTTTTTATAATGTTTATCATTTAAGGAAACCATTTTAAATTTGCAATAGATCATTATATATATCAATTTTTTTTTAAATATATCAGGTGGGCTGAAAGGTTCGTAGGCTGACACATAGGTGGCGCTATTAGTATTAAATCCATATGATTATTGGTTAGCCCTAACCTTCAAAAGACACATGTATAAATTTGACAGCTGTTGCACTATTAATATGGGAGTTATAGCATTTTTAGTGAAGAAACTTTTGTTAGTTTGAAAAAATGGATAAAAAGGAATTTCGTGTGCTAATAAAGCATTGCTATTTGGCGAAAAAAAAATACTATTGAAGCCAAGGCTTGGCTTGATAAACATTATTCGGACTTTGCACCAGGAAAATCAACCGTAAAGAAGTGGTTTGCTAAATTTAAACGAGGCGAAATGAGCACCGAGGACGATGCACGCGGTGGACGCCTCAAAGAGGCTATTACCGACGAAAACATCAAAGAAGTCCACAAAATAATTTCGAAAAACCGCAAAGGGAAATTGATTGAGATAGCTGAGACCCTAAAGATACCAAAGGAATGTGTTGCACATATCGTGAAGGAATATTTGGATATGCGAAAGCTCTGTTCAAAGTAGGTGCCGCGCGAGTTCACAATCGACTAAGGACAACAACGAATTGATGATTCTAAGCAGTGTTTGGAGCTGTTCAATCGTAATAAACCTGAATTTTTGCGTCGATATGTGATAATGGATGAAACATGGCTCCATCATTTCACACCGGTGTCCAATCGACAGTCAGCCGCGTGTACTGCACTTGATGAACACTAAAAATCCTATAACTCACATACTAATTGTTCAACAGCTGTCAAATTTATACACGTGTCTTTTGAAGGTTAGGGCTAACTAAAAATCATATGGATTTAATACTAGTAGCGCCATCTATGTGTCAGCCTACGAACTTTTCAGTCCACCTTTTATATTAATCATTTTATTTCTTTTTCGATTGAGAATTAAAAATATTTAAAATAATATTGTTTAATTGAATGTTGATCTTAAATAAATATCATTTGGAAACGTTTGTATTATAATGTTTACTTTAAAAGAAATTTTAGTCTTATAATAATTGCATATTTTGTATTGTAATATATAAGTTTTTAAGAAGCAAAAATTCCATTACAGTATAGATTATTCCACTATAGTATTATATTATTATTCCATTATTGTAAAAATATGTTAGGTTTTCTCTATTATTTAATTTAGGGAGGTATTAAACAAGGCAGTTTATACTAATTAAAACAATTTTATACATTTATGTAAAATGTTAAAAAAAATAAATGATTATCTTTGATTTAAAATATGTTTTTTGAAATTTTTAATAGGCAAGAGAAAAATCTAAATATTAAATGAAAGTAAATATACAACTCCTTTATTTGATGTTACTGTGCCCAAAAAGCAAGAACAATTTATTTTTTTTCAACAACTCTTTTTTTATTCATTCAAATTTATTTCATCGCCTACAAAGTAATCCCTTCCGTATACAATGCACTTATGCCAACGTTTTTTCCAATCCTCAATGCATGCTAAAAAGTCATTGGCCTTCAAAGCGCTCGCCGATTCACGTTGAATCTCTTCAGTCGACTCAAAACGGTGTCCTCGGAGTGGTCTTTTGAATTTAGGGAATAGCCAGAAGTCGCACGGTGCTAAATCAGGTGAATGCAGTGATTGTGGAACGACATGGGTTTCATTTTTGGCAAAACAGTCACGAAGAATCAATGCAGTGTGAGCTGGCGCATTATCGTGATGCAAAAACCAAGAGTTGTCTTTCCATAAATGCGACCTCTTTTTGCGAATAACTTCACGCAAACGACGCATAACACTCAAATAATATTCCTTGCGGTCAGTTTGGCCCGGCGGAAGGAATTCATAATGCACCACACCACAGTATTCAAAGAAGACAGTCAACATAACCTTGATGTTTGAGCGACTTTGCCGTGCTCTTTTCGGTGTTGCTTCAACTTTGCCACGTTATTCGCTCGATTGATCGCTTGTTTCCGGGTCGTAAGCATAAATCAAGTCTCATCTGCAGTTATGATGCTTTTCAACTTGTCCTGATAGTCAGAAAGCATTGTTTCACACCCTTCAACGCGACGATGTTTTTCCAAAAAATTCAGTGTTTTCGGTACCTGGGGTTAGTTTTTGACTCTAAATTATCTTTCAATACCCACTTTACCAAAGTAGTTGCTAAAGCAACTGCTGCTAGCATTAAGCTAAGAAGCCTAATTTCTCGAAAAAGCAGGCTAGTGGAGGTATTGTGGTTCTTAAAACCACCAAGGAACTCCGTAACCGGTACGCCCGTTGCCCTCAGTGTTTTCGGTACCAATCGAGATTTGACGCTTTTGAAGTCCAAAACATCTTTTAAAATGGAATTGACCGATCCTTTTGAAATTCCAACATCATCAGCAAGATCTCTAATTGTAAATCGATGGTTTGCAATCACCAAATCTTTAAATTTTTGGACGTGACCTTCGTCGGTTGAGGTGGAGGTTCGCTTCAACGCGTTCTCTGCCTTCTTTGAACTGTTTATACCACTTGTAAACATTTCTTTCCAATATAGTTTGCTCACCGAATGCCTCCTGCAATATTCTATAAGTTTCTGCACATGAATATTCATTCCGAAAACAAAACTGAATGCAAGTTCTTTGCTCAATTAATTCAGACATTTGAATACAGACGTTGAATCTCTTCAATCGACACAAAACGGTGTCCCCTGGGTGGTCTTTTGAGTTTAGGAAATAGCCAGAAGTCGCACGGTGGGAATACGGAGGTTGTGGAACGATATGAGTTTCATTTTTAGCGAAAAAGTCACGAAAAATCAATGCAGTGTGAGCTGGCGCATTCAGTGTTTTCGGTACCCATCGAGATTTTATGCGTTTGTGGCCTAAAATGGAATTGACCAATCCTTTTGAAATTCCAACATCAGCAGCAAGATCTCTAATTGTAAATCGATGGCTTGCAAACACCAAATCTTTAATTTTTTTGACGTGACCTTCGTCGGTTGAAGTGGAGCGTCGACCACAACGCTCTTCGTCTTCAACGCGTTCTCTGCCTTCTTTGAACTGTTTATACTACTCACAAACATTTATTTCCAATATAGTTTGCTCACCGAATGCCTCCTGCAATATTCTATAAGTTTCGCACATGAATATTCATTCCGCAAACAAAATTGAATGCAAGTTCTTTGCTCAATTAATTCAGACATTTCAAAAATCTCCGAAATCACTTTTAGCTTCTCACAAAGCCAAGCGTAACTCAAACACTAATGAATATTTGGACGTTAAATTTCACACAGATGTGAAGGACTGTGCCAACAACCCCCAAAAAAAATGAAATTCCATATGCCCGGGAAATTTAAATTGAAAATTGGTTTTACTTTTTGGGCACAGCAGCATGTATAATAAAAATGTAATTTTCTTTAAATTTAAAAAGCATTTCAAAATTATCTGAAGGATTTCTGTTATTTCAATAATGTATTACAAATTTACTTGTATTAATTAATTTATTTTTTACAGCTAATAAATATCCATACTATGCAGTCTCATTTCACCCCGAAAAAGTTATGTTCGAATGGTCAATAACTAAAACTCATCAGAACATCCCTCATACTGCTGATGCTATTCGTACCTCTCAGTATTTTGCAGATTTTTTTATTAATCAAGGTAATTTTTTTTATTAATATACAAATTATTAACCTAATTAAAAACTATAACCTTCGTCTTTTATAAGAGTTTTTTTCTAAAGTTTTTAAAATATCTTTTATTTAAATTGTAATAATAAAAGGTAAGAAATTTTGACAACTTCTAAATAAATTTTACCTCAATTTTGTCTGAAATTTTGCCAAAAGTTATGAAATGCCCTTATGGTAGTTCTATGAAAATTTATTTATTAACCTTCTATTAATTGGGCCTGAATGGCCGAGGGGCTAGCGCTCTGGTACTCGGTACCACAGGTTTCGGATTCGAGTCCCGGCGGCGCCATGGATGTTTGTAGTGCTTCGGAATCCACTTTAAACCATAGGTCCCGGTCCTAATAGAATCGTAGAGCGTTGCGGGGCCGATGTTACTCCGCGTCCGTGGCTTATCTTCGAGTTACACGCTCCCCCTGGGTAATGCAAAGTGAGTAACGTCTGTGCAGCGCTTGCCTTAAGGCATCCAAGACCAAGCTGTCTAAGTGTTTGCCAGCTGCATTAGAAAAAAAAAAAAACCTTCTACTAATTAAAAGCTATGTTCTTTTAGAAAAAGTGGGGGTTTATTATTTAAGGCTTAAATCTAGCTTTTTGCTAACTTTAATTTATTTTAATATCTATCACACTTTTAGGCAATTCAAATCAAATTGGAGTTATTTTCATTTTAGAATGCCAGTGCAGTTTGTAATTTGATGTATCAATTCTGTAATACGATACATCTCTTTAATCTGGCATGTTCAGGACCACAGCCGTATTGGATTAATAATTTTGCTGGGTTATCATGCATCAACATAGTTTTAAGATTGACATCAAAGTTAAAAGTACTTTAGATAAAAATTTGAACGATTAAAATGTCCATATTAATCAAGAAATATAATATGAAACCAAAACTGACTGTTATGATAAGCACTGGGCGAAAATGTGAGCAGCATTGTATCGCCATCTGGCAATCAAGGTTAATAAACATACAAATCTATATTGAAAAATATGGATGTGAAGGCTCGATCGGTGCCGTATTATAGAATGTGCTAGACCAGGGGTCTCCAAACTACTGCCCGCGGGCCAAATCCGGCCCGCCAGTGTCATCAATACGGCCCGCGACAGCGAATAGCTTATTGTTGCTGTAATAAGTTGGATAAAAAAAACACAGAATGATAATAACTCGGTTTTATTGACTTGCTAGGTAAAGCTTATTGACAACCATAATACGCAGAAAATTTAACTTAAGCATAACAATTAACAAGTAATTGAAATGAATCCCACTATCATTACAAACTAGTGAACATCCCCGCGGTTACCCTCGGTAGTTATGTTGGGGTAAAGAGTATCGCATATGTATGTATATCGATGTTTGGAATGTATATATCCTGAATCAAACATATGATTTTTATCCTGAAAATCCCTCGGGAACGGAAAAACTAAATTAGCGCGAATGAAACCGCGGGGTATCCACTTGTAAAAAAATACTTATGAGATTTATGTAATTGTAATTTTTCACTGACAATAGTGGATCAATTTTACTTGTACCAATTATTAAAAGAGATTTAAGATGCTCATCGGTTAACTTAGATCTATAAACATTCTCTGTGTACTTCATTTTGGAGAATGAAGCGAATTTAACAAGCGTATGCTTGCTCAGAGCGCGTACTGGGCGACTAGTCTAGAAATTATAGATAATGGCAGAAAAATTAAAACGGTTTTGGCCCTCGGTACTTACTGGAGTAAAAAGTATGGCCCTAAGGCTGGAAAGTTTGGAGACCCCTGTGCTAGACTATTGAATGCCAGATTAAATAGAAGTTATTGTATTGTTTTACGTTTTTTCCTTTATGCTAGATTTTGGTTTCTTATTATTATCATTTGTAGAACTGCAGAAATTAATTATTTACTTTCTAGACAATAGAGAGTTTTTGCATACTGTATTTTGGACGTCCGTTAGCTTTTTCTCCCTAGCGCGCATGCTTATAGGAAACATTATTACAGATACGCATGCGCACTAGGGAGAAAAAGCTAATGGACGTCCAAAATACGGTATGCAAAAACTCTAATAACTCTCAAATCCGGGTTTTAAAATTTAAGAACAAAATAAATTAACATAACAAACAAAACATAATTTTGATTTTATGTTAAGATAATTTTAATACGGAATATATTTTGAAAGTAACTTGAGGCTGGGGTGTATTTATCAACTAATTAAAATGACATATGGAATAAAAAGTCAATGCAAATTTATTTTCCATAATTTTTTATGTATTATCAATTTCAAATCAAAAATCTTACATTACTTATATTAAAAAATGTATACAAAATATATTTGATTAAAATAATGTTTTTTAATGGGAATAAAATTTCTAAATATTTAAAATGTTTATCTGAACCATAATTTGTATCCCTCTGTATTTTTGGATATTAATTTTTATTCTGAGATGTTGATTTCAACAGATATTGTTGACAAGCAAAATAAAAGAATATTATTACAGGAAGAACTGGGAAGTCAGGGAAATTTATTTATTTGAAAAACCTATGGAAGTTCGTAACAGTATCTAAAAATCAGGGAAAACTGCTGACGAGAGCATTTTGCGGCAAGCTTTCGCGCGATCGGCGATTTTATAGCCAAACATGCTTGCCGACTTGGTTCATTACTCTTTCAATTCCTACTATTAGTTCACTTTCCTCCTATATATATTTATATATCTTGTTCAAATTTCCAATCGTTCATAAAATACTTTTTATTCATCCACTCAAGTTGAAAAACATTTTTGGTACTTACGTATTAAAGCCACCGCAGCTACAGATTTGGCGGTTTTTAAGTGCCGCCAATCTACACTTAAAATTTTTGTGACAAGTCATAAAATATATAAAACACTTTATTTAAAATCAAAACACTTTATTTAAAAACTAAGTAGTCAATCGGATTTCGGTGGAAAATGGGCCGATATAGAGTTTAACGTAGATTCAAAACAGTCTCTATTTTGACGCATGGGCAGCTCTTTATTGGCGCAACTTCTGCTGTGTTGGCTTTAATACGTAAGTACCACATTTTTTTTAAACTTGTAGTGGATGACACTTGATGTTAATACAGTTTTTTCAAATATTAATTAATTAATTTTAGTTTTATATGGGAGAAAAAATTTCTCTTATATAAGATATTTAGCAGGATATAAATTTAGGAATAAATACTGTCAGTGGCGAAGGGTGTAGGTCGCTGGAAAAAACTTCTTTTCTGATTCTTTTTCATTCTGGGTTCTATAGTGAGTCAAGGAGGAAACAAAATGGAAAATGAAACATGTAAATAAATTATTGAGAGAGATGGAAAGTGTGTATGTGAGAGAGAGAGAATTTTTTTCAAACTTAAAAAAATGAATGACAATTTATAAAGCACTTTCTGCAATATAGTGAAAAAAAAAAAAAGAAATTTATATTAAAAATTTTTTTTATATATTGTTTTTCTCTGCTTGTTCACATGCTATTATTTGTACTTGTGCTATTTGCTTCAGCCAATTTAGAAAAGTTAGGATTTTAATATTTTATTATTAATAATTATTTGTTGTGTATTAAGCTTAAATTCATTCCTTAAACCTAAATTCCTCTTAATAAAAAAGTTTAAATGAAATAATTGATCTGTATTTATTTTACTAAGAGTGGTTATCTTGTAATAATTTCGTGGTGTACTGTAGATTTTTTTTTTTAGGATGTTTATTCTGTTTTGTTTTTTTTAATTAAATTTCATAAAAATAATTTTTCATATTAAATAATTGGTAAAAGTATCTTTTATAGTGTATATTGTACACATACAGTGATTCTAAGTAAGGAGAAAACCAGGAAACTAATATATATTTAGTATGCCGTAAGTCAGGGAAATGTTGTAAGATTAGTCAGGAAATTTTTTTTCAGTTTCTATAGTGACCCTTGTATTATTATTTTTAAAACTTTACTAGAATAATGTTTAATTTTAAATGCAATTTCTATTAAAAGTTGTAGATGTCTAGATTTAAAATAAAACTAATATTATTTAATTAGTCTAGGATTTGTACAGCATGATTTAACTGTTAGGATATGGCAGATTTTTAAAACATTATGTGCGTTTTAAGAGAAAAGTTGCAAAACTTTTTTTCTTTGAATAAATGTATAGCACTATTGATCCTTTTCTCCCTATCCAAGTACATACTACTGTGCCCAAAAAGTAAGACCAATTTTTTTTTTTCAAAAAAATCTTTATTTATTCTTAGGCATTTATTTCATCCCCTCCGGACACACTGCACTTATGCCAACTTTTTTTCCAATCCTCAATGCAAGCTAAAAAGGCATCGGTAGGGATGGACTTCAAAGAGCGCGGCGATTCACGTTGAATCTCTTCAGTCGACTCAAAACGGTGTCCCCGGAGTGGTCTTTTGAATTTAGGGAATAGCCAGAAGTCGCACGGTGTGAATACGGTGGTTGAGGAACGATATGGGTTTCCTTTTTGCCGGAAAAGTCACGAAGAATCAATGCAGTGTGAACTGACGCATTCAGTGTTTTCGGTACCAATCGAGATTTGACGCGTTTATGATACAAAGCGGAATTGACCGATCCTTTTGAAATTCCAACATCATCGGCAAGGTCTCCAATTGTAAATCAACGGTTTGCAAGCACCAAATCTTTAATTTTTTGGACGTGAGCTACGTTGGTTGAGGTCGGAGGATGGTCGACCAGAGGCTCTTCGTCTTCAATGCGTTCCCTGCCTTCTTTGAACTGTTTAAACATTTCTTTCCGATATAGGAATGCCTTCTGCAACATTCTATAGGTTTCCGCAAACAAAAGTTAAAGCAATTTCTTTGCTCGATTAATTGATACATTTCAAAAATCGCCGGAATCAGTTTTAGCGTCTCACAAAGCCAAGCGTAACTCAAAAACTAATGAATATTTGGACGTCGAATTTCACACAGATGTCAACGACAGTGGCAGCTACCTAAAAAAAGAAAGAAAGAAAAAAAAAAATTGAAATTCCATAAGTGCCAGGAATTGAAAATTGGTTTTATTTTTTTGGACACAGTATTATTATTCCAATTGAAAGCATCAAAGAAAAAATGTCATTTAGTGGAAAAATTTACTATTATATTATATTATTATTTCATTTATTTATTTGTTTTAACTAAAATATTTCTCTTCCAGCAAGGAAAAGTACTCATCGTTTTTTGAGCAAGAAGAATGAAAATGATCTTCTCATATACAACTACAATCCTGTGTTCACTGCAAAAATTGGAAGCAATCCAAATTTTCAAACTTATTACTTCATGCAGTAACCATAGTTGTTAAATGGCCTTTTCACTTAAGACAGCTTGCAGTTTCATTTATATATTAGAATAGAAAGCTTTATTAAATGCATATATTAATGAATTCAATTTTTTTTACTTTTAAGCATGAATAAATAGTAAACTTTTAGATATTAATTTAAAATGTGCCAGCTATAATAATCTGCTATTTTTTATACGAATTTTAAGCAATTTGTGATACGCTTTTATTTTTACCTTTTTACAATTTTATTTTTTGTTGCTAGATTTAAATAAAAATATTTTATTTATGTTTCTGAAAGTTATTTTTACAGTTGAAAACACGATTTTAATTCATGATCAATAAAATAAACTTTTTCCTTAAATAAGGGCTATGATAATAGTTATTAAAAAAAGTAATTTCATTCTTGAATATCTTGTTAGAAATTACTAACATTAATTATTTTTTATGATACAAGATGGTAGTCGTTGTATCTTTTTATTTGCATATGCAATTTTAGACTAACTTATTTGAAATTTCTATAAGGTTGCTTAGGTATTAAAGTCCTAAATGAGTAGTTAAAGTATCTTTACATCTTATTTAGGACTTATCTCATCTTAAAGATGCATTGCTATTCATCAACGAAGGTGAAAAAGTAACCCAATAAGAATCATTGTTTCCTACAACATAAATAGTCATTGGAGTATAAAGGACTAATACGAAAATTGAAGTTAAAATATTAAGCAAATTTTTTACATGATAAACAATTAATTCCTTGATAACATATTTCAAGCTTTTACCACTTATTGTATCTAATGCAAATCCATTTTTAATTAATAAACAAGTTTTTTTTTGTATGCTATTCCTATCATCATATGGTTTGTTAACTGTAAAATTCAAATAAATTTTCTGCTCAAATATCCCTGTAGGTTTCCTAGTTATTCTGTATTTTTAGAGGTATAAAATATTTGACTAATAGTTGCACACAATTATTTTTTAACAGAAATAATAAAGATGAGCATAGAGAAATCGAAGCATTGAATAAAAAAAGGATGCTCAGTCCTATGAAAATATTGTTCAAAATACATAATTAACCAAATCTATTTTAATAAAGTATATCTCAAAAAGCTAACCTTCTTGAAATATTCAATGTAATTTTTCTTAAACCATTGGACTGAAATCTGAACATTAGTGCTTATTAGTTATCTCTATTCAGATGTCATGTATATTTAAAGATGGTGCATATTTTAGGACAATCACAACCAGCAGGGAGTAAAAAATTTGGTTATTGTAATAATAAAGCTGAAAATGCAATTGTTGTTAAACAATGATTACTTAAAAAATTATATTACATATCTGCATTTATTCTAGTAGACACTGTTTAATAGGCAAGGGCCATAATAGTATAGCCAAACAATTGTTAGATTTTATAACATACTTTATGGATAATCAATTTCTAAATTTAAGCCATAGTTGTTATTAACTGAACATATTAGAAATCTATACTGCAAAATGTGTAAAATAGTTTTTTTACTACTATATAAAGAATATTTCTTTCACTTAAAATATGCCTTAGCTCAAAGCTGTAAGAAAGGAATAGGGTTGAATTACTAGAAAAAGAATGCATTTCAGTCAATATTTTATTTCATTTCTGCAAGTCTGTGTGGCTTGTTTAAAAACACAATTTAAGTACACATTTTTGACTAGATACTAAGCAGATGTTTAATACACATAACATCCATTTCGTGGAACATGTATAAATTACAGCAAAAGTAACGATAAACACAAGATAAATTTTGGTCAAAGTTATCACAGCGAACACATACATTAAGTACACAAACATTTCAGCAAAATTAGATAACATATTGCACATAATTTATACGAATAAATAACACTGAATTTATATGAGCATTTTTTGAGCAACCTATCTCAATTTTAAAAAGAGTACTATTGATACACTGAAAAAATGATAGTAGGTAGTAATTTCACAAAAAAAAAAAAAAATCTGTGAGAATAAATATATATATATGGGTAAAGAAAGTATACATATATTTTTCCCTTTATTTCATTTATTGTAAATACACCTTTAATGAATTTTAGGTTGTTAAATAGATATGTAACTACCTAAAAATATAAATAAAAATATTTACTATATATTTAATTATCACTATAAAATACTCTTTTAAACATTATTTTAGATATGGAACAAATTAAAATGAACATCATCTTTGTTAATGCTTATTGCAGATGCTTAATTCAAATATTACAATTTTGGAACAAAGAATCATAATAAATAACTTTTATTACATCACCTTTCTTAGAACATTTTAGTATGTATCAATGTTAATGCTCTTAGTTCAGGTTTTCTTGAGAAAAGAGTTCATAATAAATAAAAACTATTATGTAAAATTTAAATTAATGTTCAATCAACAGAATAAAAAAATATGCACTTAAACATTTCATTTTTTAAAGTTAATATTATTAAAGATAAAAACAAATTGTCAAAATTTAATGATGCAGAAAAATTAGTTAATAAGTGTGAAAATCAAACGAATCATTCATTTTATTAATCACACCAAAATTATATATAAAATGAAACAACTATGGTATACTTGAAATTTATTAATTCAAGATGAAACATATCAAATGAAAAACCCTAAAATATAATTTTGTAATACCCTTTGTACTCATCAACTTATACAGTTCTAAAAAATTCATTTAGTATGTTAATATTTTTAGGTAATAATCAATTAGACAACTTTTCTATTTTGATACATTTTTAAATGGTAAAATATTTAACTCAACATATTATTAGGTAAATTACACCCTCCACATTAATATAATAATAAATAAGTTTCCAACAAATTACACGATTTCACAACAAAAACCTTATAGAAAAAATTCTGAAATAAAGCAACTGAAATATTAAAAAAGTATCTTTTAGCACTTCTATTTTTAAATTTAATGTAAAAAAGAGAATAAAAAGGAAACTGCAAAATACACAAAGTAAATAATAAAAAGAAACTTTATACAATCTTAACTACTTTTGTATAAGAATTTATACAAAACAATAAAATAAAAAAAAAACATTTTACCACAAATACCAAGCAGATTAAGAGTTGATAATTGTTTATAACAATGTTCATCACTATTTAAAAATATTTTCTTCAATTAAGAATGTTTTTCTTAAATAAATTCATGCCACAAAATGAATTCAATGGAGAATTTAATACAAATGTTCTGCACAACCACATTAGCAACAATTAAATTCAATGTCATTTTATCTATATACTGCAGAAGAGTATTGCTAATATATAATCTAAATTTTAATAAAATGTGTATTTTTCATCAATTTGTATACAGATTTATTTATTTATTTTTTTTTTTTTTTTTGCCTCAAAAAGGTTGGGTGGGTAGGTGAGGTGAGGCTATATTGAGAAATATCAAACAAAAATTATGCATACAATATTGCAAATAAGGGAATAACATTAAATTTTATTATTTTTGGTAAACATTGAAAAGAAGAAAATCTACAACAATAAAGACTTTGTTCAGATACTGATGCTCAACTAGCAATCAGATGAAATTCTTTTTACAATTTCATAAATTAGGTCTTTAACATTATCAAAACCAGAAAAAAAAAAAAAATGAAGATATAAAAAAACTATATTATATTCTAAATCACAGCACATCCAAGGTGAGAAAATGTAGAGACCATAAGAAACATCAACATTAAATATATGAAAGAGCACATCTATTTATATGTTTCTAGTAGAAGTTTCTCATATATTACAGCAACAAATAAATTACAAGAGTGCAATTAAAATTATTTTCACAGGTAAGCATTTGATAACCAATTTTCACATGGTTACTATCAAACAATTGCCACATTTTTTTTCAATACTTTAACATCAAAACATATCACATGCTACATACAACACCATAATATAATACTGTGTAATGTTAATAAATTATTTGAACAATTATTTCATTCGATAAATTTTAAAACGATGATTATTCAAATACAATTATAACAAAACTTAAGAATAGTCGTAATGTCAGGATCAATTACTGAAAATTAAAAAAAAATAATACCTTCAGAAAATTCAACAAAGACATTCAAGACAAAAAAAAATAAAACATTTGTCAGTAAGAAAATGCTATTGCAGTAACAAAAAATATGAATTAATTCTAATTTATAACAATTAAAATAACAAGTTTTTTTAATTATCAGAAATAAAAATAAAAATATATAATTTCATATCGGCTTAGAAAGCTAATAAAAAATAGGCATTACATTAGAAAATATACAGATTGCATCATATTTTTTGTTTTTTCTTTGAAATTTTAAAATCCTATTGCAAATTATTGAACACATTTAATTCTAATTATTACAATAGTACTATGCATTTCAAATAGTACTTTATTTATTTATTTTTTGCATTTAAATTCTTGAAATTAATTTTTGCAGCACAAATAAAATTTAGCCAAACATTGAGAAACATTGCAATTGCTATAATTTTGATATTTTGTTCCATTGTATAAGCTATACATTTTTTTTTAATATTAAACTCATATGAAAACTCTGTTCTACCTAAGCTCTCAGTTATTAACAATGTTCTGATCCAGCACATAATCATCATGACAATTTAGCACAAAGTATCAAATATACCTTTAAGTACCAAAGTTACACACGTAAGAATAAAGCACATTTTACTATAAAATTTTTATGAAACACTTCACTGTTATAAAGCACAATGAAAGATTTGTTATCACATAATTTTAAAAATTTATAACAGCCTTATGATAAATTATACAAAAATGGTTAAAACTAACAAAAAACAAAACAAAATACAACAATTCTTTTTGAAAATTTAACAGAAAGATAGTTACAACATTAACAATTCTCAGAAGACTAGAAACACTTTACAATTTTGTAAAGAGAAGCATTTTTTCTTTCTTTTCATACTTTAGGAAGGTCAAGGTCAGACAGCATAACAGGTATTACAAGATCATCCATGTTTGGTATAACTAAGATTTTCTAGAAAAAGAAAATATTAATTATGAATTTATTAGGTTTTTTTTAAATATTGCAATAACAAAAATAACAGATTAAAGATGAAAAATTACCCGTGTCGTCAGTTTTATTTATTTATTTTGACCGATTTTACAGGCGATCTAATACAAGGATACAACTAAAAATTTTTGTATTTAGAATATAATAATTTTTGAAGAAATTTCTCATTAACACAATAAATATATACAGACGAGAAACTTATATAATAAAAAAATATACATATATAGATGAGAAACTTATAATAAAAAAATATTAATAAAATTATTAAACACCTCTAGATGCTTAAAAAGCAAGCCTGGCCTGTTAAACATAGCGAGTTTGTACATCCCAGTTTTACTGAGAGCCAGGTTTAAGATCGATCGTACGTAGGAATAATATGACAGAAAATCAAATAAGCAATATCACTTGGAATTTTTTTTTTATAAATTCCACATTAGATATGTATACTTTAATTTTTTAAATATTTTCAATTGTCAGTTCTCTTTTATGATATAAAAAGGAAGTTTATAAAATCAATAAAGGAAGTTTATAAAATAAATAAGTCATTTAAAAAACCTTTGTGAGTCAGTGTCTGATAGGTTTATGCTGCACAATTTTGAAAGATTGTGAGGCCTTAAGCTTTTGTGATTCATTCATATCTTATATTTTTATAACATTATGCTGTCTAATACATCATGCTACTGTCTGTGATGTAAATGAATGCAGTTTTACATACCTGAAATTCAGATACCAATTTCTTTTCAATCCATTCTGTAACATGTGTTAGGGTCACAACATGTTGACCAAGTTTTGGACGGGCCACAATTGATAGGTGAGGATTTGTGCGAAATCCATACCTTTTATAAGCACATAAACAAGATAAAGTGAATTCAAATTTTATATTTTAAAAATATTAATTATAATATTACAATATTAAGAATATTAATTACAATTTATTAATTATAATATTAATTTTAAAACGTCAAAAACTCACCATAGACGATCAGTTGGTATTGGTGGGATATTAAGAGCTAAAGTTCCAGTTAGCCATTGTACTTCAACTGTCAATATAAGAGGGGTGTTTGAAATATCTTCCATTGCCTTTTTTATGTATTTATTTTTGGCAGCTTGTTGAAAATATGTGGACTGAGCAAATCTGTCTACAAGTCTTAACAATTTTTTACCAGTGCTTCCACCAGCAGTTGAGCTATAAAAATTATTTTACAGTTCAATAGAATTAAAAAAATATTTCTAATATATATATATATAAATATATATGAAAAAAAAAAAGTAATTAGATTTAAAAAAAGATCTTTTTGAATGTTTTATCAGCTAGTTTTGTCTTACTAAAACTTTCTATATTTCAAAAGTTGAAATTAATAGGCTAGAAATACATAAACAATACAAAATGCTAATGGCTAACAAAGTAAAAATGTAAAACAAGCCTTTCATCAGTTGAAGCAGCTGTATTAACATCAGGTAGAGGTATATCGTCATCACTTGATGATTCTGCACTGTCTTCTTCATCGCTATTGTAAACAGGAGATCTGTAATCAAAATAGTCTCAATGGCATTCTTATTTCGATTCAAAATAAATAGATTAATACAGAAAATTTACTATTTGCACACTGAAATACATTATTAAAATACTAGCATTTAATGCAAAACAATTTTTAGTTTATTTATTTATTTTTTGCAAAAATAATCTTATTATAATGATATAATTTTTACTTAAATAATTCCTATAACAGTAATTTTTTACCATTAATTTAAACATATTATAATATCATTAAAACATAACAATTTTTTTTTTTCTTTTTTTTTTTTTGAAGAAAACAGGAACAAACAAAAAAAAAGTTTTTCTGAAATATCAATAAATTACTTGTTTAAAATGTTAGCAATTATAATTATTAAGATTTAAATGACATACTTTAAAATTTGCTCCATACTATCAACAGTATCTTTTGACACATCAGATAAAGAAAGCTCATCAGAATCACATTTATACCTCAGAAGATTTATTTTTGTTTCTAATGTCATTTGAAAGAAGCCATTGTAAGATAAATCAATATCAATCCATATGCCTCTCTGATCAACAGTTGGCTCAGAAGCACGATGAATCTTCGGTAATGCAGTGCCTAAATTGATGTCTTTTACAGTTAGCTCTTTCAAGAATACTGGTAACTGCAACAAAATTATTATATACAATTGTACAGTTTCACAGTATGAGATTTCTTAAGTTAATAGATCTGTTCTATAACAGGATTACTACTAAAACCAGATTTTGGATAAGCTTAATACAATTAAAAAATTATTTAAAATTTGAATAATTAAACTTTAAGGTTCTACTTTAATATTTGCATTCCCCTTTATCCCTTTTCGATTGTAGCATTTTAATTCATTGAAATAGTATTGTTGATTCCCTTTTGGATACAAAGAGCTCATTTATTACAATTAAAGTTTTTTTTTTAAATACCACAAAATTATCTTATTATTAATCAAACTTTTATGAATAATCTATTTGTGCCATAGAAATAATTTTTTTTTCAAATAGTGCTTAAAGAAATAATAATTAAAATGCAATTAGAAACAAATCAAATACATTAATTTCATAATTAATGAACAAAAAGAAATTCCAGAAAACAGATTAATTTCTAATTATTTTATTAACATAATGAATGATCTCAAATATATAAATATATCCATACAAAATATGAAACGCAATGAAAATCTTAATAAGAATATTATAAGCCAGTTTACTAATTTTTTATTTCCATTATAATCATATATATAAAAATTGCAATAGTTTTTTTTCTATCTGAAATATTTTTTTAAAAAATCTCAGAATTTTTAGACCTCACTATTCCCTGTTTATATAAAAATACTATTTCAACAATTGACTTTAATAATGGGAAATCAAATAAAAATTATTTGTTATAAACAATGACAATTAGGATATTTTGATTTAGAAAAGAAGCAACATTTTTTCCTCAGCTGAATATGTTTTTAATTTTAAAATGTTTATGCACTCAGGAAATTCTGGGGAAAAAATGCTTTTGTAGAATTTACATTTACCTTTATTTTACTCAGTTTTTTCTGTATCTTCTCTGCAACCAGTTTTGCCCACACTTCTTCTGTCAAAAAGTCAAAGAAAACTCTTCCAATAAGAACATTCAACCAAGTCAAATTATTCTGTGATGTTGAGGATGACTTTGATAACTTGCGGTCATCCTTTTTATCCTTTAAATTTGAAGAAATTGAATAATCATGATTAACAGGATTCAGAAGCAGGGACATGTACAGCTTAAATTTTTCCTGCTTTGAAATAGTTAAATCAGTGAAGCCATCAATATCATCATCATCCAAAGATTCATCAATACCATATTTTGAGGACAGCTGTAAAGTGGCTAAGTCAACAGATATTGTTCTTTTATTTTCTAAAGAGCAGGTGTCAATAGCAGCAATATTTGGCGACGAAGAAGGTGAATGTGATTTCAATAGCTTTATCCTGGATGCCTTTTTAAAACGATTGTACCACAAGTCCTTTTCTCTGTCTGTGCGGGAAAATAAATACAATACAACTTCGTTGTTTTCATTGATGCGTGGGATGTATTTTCTCATAAGATATTCCTTGCGACTGGTTGATTTGGATGGCATGGTAAAATCAGATATATCTTTTGCAAAACTGGACAGAACAGATTGCTTAGGGTTAGGAATTCTTAAACAAATAGGATACTTTTTACTCCAAAGTCTATAAAAGAAACAAAATATGTTATTACAAATAATTTAGAAATATACAGAAAATTTTTGAAATTCTCAATTTCAACAAACAAATTATTAACAGCAAAGCAGTAAAATCGTATTTTCATTGTACAGATACTGATAAAATTTAGGACTACTTTATTTTTATATCTAATTAAATTTACAAACATACAAAAAAAGATAATAAATTTTATTTATATTGAAAAAACTTCTAGATAAGAACTAAACTAATAAGAGTAAATGACATACATGTTCACAAACAAATTATTTATTCTATTTGTTTTATAAAGAATGGCATCTTGACATAAAACTACCATGACTTGAATAATTTAAAACAAATTTTCAAATCATTAAAAATAATTTGAATTCTCCATCGCTATTATGAAAACGGCAATAAAAGCATAACAAATGTTGCTATTGACATAACCAATAAATCTTATCACCAGGAAAAACATCATAAAAGCAAAACTCTTATCCCATTTCTTAATTTTTATCCCTTTAGTGGGGATCTTAAGCAAAGACTGAGGATTGACTCATTCATATTTGACCATTTTTCTGGTGTTACTAAATCAAAATAAAAGAAATCTCATTTTTAGTGCTGTTTGATGCAGAAATGCAAAATTTGTCATTTTTGTAGCAGAATGTAACAAGGGATTAATTTTGGCTCAGTTGGCAGAGATTTTTCACCCCTGATTATTTTGTGATTTAAATTTCTATATTATCTCAATAACTATTTAGTGAATTTTTTTAAAAAGGTAGGTATTTTTACCAATAAAACAATTAATACAAGAAATGTAAGATTTCATTAAGAACTATTAACGCATTTAATTCTTTCAGTTCATTTCTGACAAGACCCAAGAGAACAGTGTGATTTCATCAAATCATGTATTGAACAAGCCCCCTCCTGACTCTGTTTCTTCTCTTATACAATTCAGGGGTAACTGGCTGAGAAATTTCATGAACCTGTGGGTTTTTCTATTAATTTTCCTTTTCCTTCATTTTGTTCTCAAATATCTCATGTACATTTATTGCCTACTACTGTTGACAGAGTTTAAATCAGATCTGAAAAAATTAAATAAATTCAGAAAATTTTACATAAAAGAATTTAGAAATCATTTATAAGATTAAAAACTGCAGTTGAACTTTTATAAGTATAAATTCAATAGTTTGAAAAGAAATATATATGTATATATATATATATATTCATAAAAATCATAAATAAATTTAAAAATATAATAGAAAATAATAAAGATGGATAATACAATCAAACAACTGCTCTTTGATAAAAAAAAAAAAAAAAAAAAAAAAAAACAAGAAAGGTTAAATGCTGTTGTGAAACAGTATTAGAATTCTTGTCTCTCAATCAAATGAAAAAAGAAAATGAAAAGAGATGAAAAGGAAAATGTTAATGATATTCAAACAGGTGGTTTTGACATTTTTTTGACAGTAAAATATGCACAGCTGTGCTTGTAACAGGAAATGAAATGCAAATACTTCAAAGCCTAATGGGAATTGAAGCAATCTCATTTATAAATATGGATATATGTATATTTTCAATGAATAATGTAATAAAAGAAATTCTTAACCAACATTTTCAGAAAACATTTTTATCAAAAAAGTTATAATTAAATTTTGATTTACAAAATATTTATCAATAAATATATTCTAAAATAATATTTCTTTACTTTAAGTAATATTTGTTTTAATAACTCATTATAATAATTAATAAAAATGAAAAAAAAATAGAAAATATTAAAAAATAATTTGAAATTTTTTAAAATGCATACGTTTTAAAGTAAATTCAACTTAATTTTAATATGAAGTTTCATTCGTCTAAAAATAACTGATATAATACATAAATACAAATAATATACAAACTTCATATTTTAATTATAATTCATCTTCAATAAAAGTATATTAATAATGCTTATAAATATTAAAATAAATAAAATTGGTTAAGGAAGTTTTTCAGTTTCAGACAATAATCAATATAAGAGAAAAAAAATTTAATCTTTTTGAAAAGCAGTTTAAATATTCCTAAGTTGAAAGACTTAAACAGTTTTAACAAATCTTGGAAATAATTTTTATTGGTTTAGCTAACAAAATAGAAATTAGCCTATAACAACATGCTAGCTTCTGAATTAAAGGTATCTATGTTCCTAATCAGGGAGTAATATCAATCTAAAGTTGTCAGGAAGGGCACGAAAAATCTGCAGATTGAAATGTTTTTCTGTTGGATTTGAGATGGCATGAAAAGTGAAAGCCCCCCAGATAGAAATTGTGGACATGTTTCATCCTAAATTGCTGTGGGAAAAATATGAATACAGTGACGCAGGTTCATTCCCCCTTAATAATATAGCCTGGAATTGATTTGATATGCTATGTATCTTCCCTTATAATGGTAAATTGCTTTGAGCTAAACAGCAAGCAAGTCTTTGGATCAGGTTATTAAAACCAGCATTAGAAAGCCTGCTAATATTAATAAAAATATATAATTACTCACAAAAGAAGCATTCATTCTCAAGTACTAATTAAGTAATAGATTATTAATATGATAAATATTTTTACAAATTAAATTAAAATAATACAATTTTAAAAAATTAAATAAAAATACATGCCTTTTCTTTGCAAGTCCAACAGGTAAAAGCTCAACAGTTGACCCTGTTATATCATAATGCTGCTGGTGAATAAATTGCAATTCATATCTTGGCTCATTAAACATAGCTCTTTTTGGAATGTTTTTTTGGGGGTATGATACACGTAAGTAGGATCCATCAAGCCGAATGAATAATGACCGGGTACAGTTGACATGATAGGTATCAGTATTATAGCTCAAATCAAATGGAAGTTCGTTCATCCAACCCTTAAAATTTAATTAATTACTATTAAAATAAGTAAAGACAAAATTTATTATGCATAGGTTTAAATAAATTCAGAAGTATCGTAATTTACAATCAAAATTAAATAAAATAAATAAATTTTATTAAAAAAAAACAGGCTTTAATAGTATTTGAAATTCCTGTAAGTAAAAGCTGCATAATGAAACTTTGAGGTAAGAATATGGTATATGAAGATAACATTCCTCATCTAATTATTCTTCCATATGCAGATGCAGCTGGTGATAGCTTCATCCTACAAGATACTAATTATAGACCACATAGAGCTCAATTTGCAGAGAATTACCTCGTAAACAGGATATTATATATATAGGTTAGTAGACATGTTTCCCATACATGAACACAATTGAACATGTATGGGATGCTCTTGAAAGATTTAACATGCCTCCTTCAACTCTTTAAGGTCTTTGGGCTGTCTTGGCAAAGCAATAAGTAAATTAAAAAACACTATCATTTTGAGAATAGGACATCACTGTTGTGTATGTATAATTGTTAAAAGTAATCACACTCTGTATTGGAGCTGATCATTTATGGAACTCGGATATTATTTTTTTTTCCATTTTGTGTATTTTCAAAACAGAATTAATGGATTTCTTTCGAAAAGAAGAACAAATGTTTCTTCAGAAAAAAGAAAGAATTGATGTTTCTTTAGAAAAAGTTAGCCGAAAAGAAACCTATGATAGGTAGGCCATAGGTTTCTTTTTGTACCTAATTTGTGAAGCACCATTTAATTCATATTTTGTCATTAAATTCCAATGAACAGAAATTTTACAATTAAAATTTTTTGTTATTTTCCTTCATTTTTGAAAACTAGAATATAACTAACCTAACTACTCAAGAAAGTAAGGCTGAAGTAGAAAAACTTTTGGTTTTTAAAAATCAATAGAGTTCCCATCATAAATAATACAGAAAAAAAAATCTGAATAAATAAATTGTTCAACAAAAACAGCATAATTAATACTTTTTATGTTCAATAATATTACAAATTAATTATAATAATTTATTAAAATTTTTTTGAAAAATAAGAAAAATGGTTTACAAATGATTTTTTTTATTTAAGAACATTACAAATATTTAATCAGAATACATGATTAAAATTTAAAAGTGTTTATTTAGAATCCATTACAATAAGATTCATTATATTTATTAGTTAAACAGGCTGTAAACTAATACATTGCATAAAATAAAGAAAATGCAAAGATATTTTTTAAATGCATTAAAAAAAAACAGATAAAAATAATTTAATTAATAATGATGAGCTTACTTTATAAATAATGCTCTCATCTTCAACTTCTAAAACTGGTATGTTGGATGGAGGCAGCTGGCTGTAGTCAGGAATAGTAAAAGCTTCTCTTGGCTTCCCTGGAGTAAATAAAACATGTACAAAATAACCTGATAAAATGGCACCAGCAATAAATCCAGAAATCCAAGAAGGAATAGGTACAAACAGCAAAGATAAAATGCCAACTAGAATACGAAATATAATGCTGTTCCAATAGGTTTTTACAAAATAGTTATATTTTCTAACTATAAGAGGTAATTTATTTAATTGATTCTCTGATTGAAGATCTGCCAAATTTTGTGGATTTTCAGTTTCTTCACTTCTTATAAGGGGAACATCTACTTCGTCTTGATCTTTTTTGTCGTCTTTCTCTAAAACAGCTTCATAACTCGGTTGGCGATTAGTTATAAGAGTTGAAAGTGTCATATTAATATCCTTCTTAACCTGTGACTTTGAGGGTTGTTTCAAAAAGAATTGTGAAGTAGCAGCAGGTGTTGCTGATTTTGTTGATATTATTTCACATCTAGCTTTTTCAAGTCTATTATCAATATAATCAGCAAATAGAGAATTGTCGCTTTCAACTTCAGCAGCTTCAATTGCAGGACTAAGTTTACAAGATAATTTATCAATGACATTTTCAGTTGGAGTACTATCATAATCAATGTCATCTAAATTTTTCTTATTTTCAGGATCACTTTCTGATGGGGCTTTGTCATCTTTAACTCCTCTTGATATTGAGGATTTGCGTTCTTCTAAAGTCTTTGTGAGCTTTCCTTTGAAATCTTTAAAAAACATCCACCCTTCATTTTGATCTGGAGGTTTTCTGGCATTCCCAAATCTGAATCTAGACTGGATGCTCTTTTACTAATTCTTGACCAATATTCCTTGACAACTGAATCTCTCCCAGGCGTGGACTCCCTTGAATTTTGACTATTCTTATCATCTGTTTCTATTGCAGTTTTGGTCGAGAATTCTTCATTGTCACTTACTTCATAATCAGATAATTTATTTTCACTTGATGATGTTGGTTCGGATAAATTTTCTTCCTTTTTGGTTGCTTTAGATGTAGCTCCATCTTTTTCACCGTAACTTATTTCTAATTGTTCTTCATCGGCTTTATTGAAATGGAGAGAGATGAAAGTAGTAGATGATGCTCGGTTCTTAGATCCTTGGATATTACGGAAAGATTTGTTCATTTCTTCGTACGAGAAATAATAAATACTGAGATCTAAAACATCTTTTTTTCCTGTAAAAAAAATAATACAAATATTTATTTAAAAAATGTAAGCGAAATATACAATATATAAATGTAAAAATTAACGAGAATAATTCTAAATAAACATTCATACAGTGAAATGTAAAGTAATAATCAATGTTCCAATTTCAGGAAATCAAAATTTCCAACACCAGTTTAATCCAACGCATTCATTATCCAAAATCCGTTTACGTCTAAACATTGCAATGATACAGAAACCGAAACAGCAAATAAAAATAACTCCCCCTGAAAATAAATAATAAACTTCACAATGTTGATGCCATATCCGAAAGAAAATTTTACAGCCCTTTCTAAAAAAATGAAATATTTTAAAACTGTTTTTTATTTATTAACTTGTAAATATTTTTCAAGCTAATTTTTAAAAATTGAAATTTAACTACTTAAAAATCGATTTATGTGAAGAATTTATTTTTTGTTAGCTTAATTCAAATATAACAGACACTTTGCTCTGATATTTTATGTACAATGATTATCCGATTTGTATTTCGTGGAGCTCCTTGGCTGCGGAGCAGCCGTTAGCTCCTGTCTGGTAATAGCCTTTGAAGAATGAAGAACACATTGCTGAGTAGAAAATGGTAAGACTAAATGGAGAGCTTGCCCCAAAAAGAAAAAAAAAAAAAAAAAAAAAAAAAAAAAGGGTCTTTATTATTATTATTATTATGAAATTATTTTAAATATTACTGATTTTTATTTATTTTAATTTTTTTTTTAGTATTATTTATAGTCATTAAAATTATAAAAGAGAAATAACAAATAAAAACGAAAAGTAAAAAGGGAAACTGATAAAAAAGAATAAACTAAGCGAACGGAGAGCGAAACTGGGAAAATAGTCAACATATGAATCTAGGTCAGCGTTGTTGGGAGAAAACCATCTGTGGAAGAAAAAAAACTCGAAAAACTTGAGCGCGGGGATAATAAACATGTCAGCTAATTAGCAGTGAAGTTCGCGGGCGTTTGGAGTTCTTCGGATTGTTTATATCATATTCTGGGAGTCGTTTAAGCAGCTCGTTATCGATGTTTGGGATGTTAGTGTAAAAGTTATGCGCAAGTTTAGAGATGAATTGAGGGAGAGTCTGCAAATTTAAAGAGCGATGAATATCGGTGTTGCGGAAGAACCAGCGTGCGTTTATAAGCATACGGAGTGTTTTATTTTGCAGGCGGCTAAGGATGGCGATGTTAGATTTGGCGGCTGATCCCCCAGACTGGACTCGCGTAGGTTATGAGTGGGCGAAGATAAACTTTGTACAGCAGCAATTTTATTTGGATGGAAGTATGAGACTTTCTGCAGATTAAAGGGTAGAAGATGCGAATAGCTCTATTGAATTTTCTCGTAGATGAAGGATGTGTTGATTGTAAGTGAGCGTTTTATCCAAAATAATTCCAAGGTACTTAGCTTTATTGGTCCAGATGATATTCTCTCCGAAGATAGAGACAGTGTGGGTGGGATAATGTTTACGCGAAAAGAAAACAGCTTCGGTTTTAGTAACATTGAGTTTAATTTTCAATTAGTAAGCCAGATTTCGAGAAGATTAATATGGCGTTGAAGTTGTTTAACAAGGTTAGTAGTATTTCTGTTTTGTGCAATAATGGCTGTGTCATCGGCGTAAAGGCTGAGAGAGGTTTCAGGAGAGACAGGGATATCATTCATGAAAAGAGTGAA
>BPLQ01015149.1:0-20005 GCA_021605075.1 Caerostris darwini | reverse complement strand
ATGTTACACTATCGTATTAAAAAGTTAAGGCCATCCAAGTTGATTTCCTCTATTTTAAAAATTCATGATTCCTATGATTCTGCAAGAAGGGTGATGTATATTTGATTATTCTCTCAGCCATCCCAAATACAGATTTCTCTTTTACGATCATGACATATAGTTCTTTACTTTTCTTATTTAATTTCTGTTTTACTGTGTGAATTAAAAAATCTACGTCTCTGATTTTTCCTCCCACTAAAAAGCACAAATTGTAAAAAACATTTCAAACTTATAAAAAAATTTATTTTTAACAAGCTGGTATATTATTAGATAATATTGTTCTTTAGCATCGTTAGTTTTATAAAACCATTCAAACTTATCCTGTCACACTTGCACAACAATTTGTCAAATTGGTTTTCTTATTGCTTTTTAATTCATTGGAAGTCTGGTATCTTTAAATAACGCAGAAGAAAATTAATATAAAGTCTTTTTCAGATAAAAAAATTGGTGCTTACATTCTGAATATATTTTTTTTTGTCCAATCCTTTTCCTATTTGTATAAGAATTTGTCTTCCTAACAATTTTTCAACGAATATTTCGCAGCCACACATGAACATTTTTAACCTTTTAACAATATTAACTTTTAATTTTTTGGTATAAAAAATAAAATTCAAGTGTCTTAAAGTAATAATCTGAAAGTTGTTATATTTTCAGTAAAGGTGTATATAATTTGTAAAATTATATAATATTTAATAAATCAAGATGGAGACATATTCCTAAAAGTTATATTCCTTTACCTAAAAATAAATTTATGGAGTAAAGTAGTCTAATAAAACAGAAATAAAAACAACAATTGATTTCAATAAATTACGTTAGGAAAAAAATTGCTAAAAATACCAAAATTATTTTTTTGAATTCATTTGCAGAAATCATTTCGTCTATTTTTCTGTCGACGTGCAGCAAATTTTTATTTTAAAATAAGTTTCCTTTTTAAAGCGTACCTCTTATTTTTGCCAAGATTACATTAGTGAATGACCCTATTCAAATTTCTTAGCAATTAAAAAACTACAGTACTTTATAAAAAAGTTAAAAAAGAGACGTATTACCAAATTACAAGTAAGTTCATCATGTTAACAACAGTATGTGGAACGAATTCATAATATTTTTTCCACCAAATAAATATCGTTCCGTCACCGTTTAATCAACCAAATCACTCTACATTTTATTACGAATAAACGAATAGTTAATAGCTAGTAAAATGCAGCATCTCAAAATTATCATTCTATTAGTTAAATTTTACTCTTAATTCAAAGTAGATTAATCTTATTTTTGCTAGTGTGCTGGGAGTTTCCCTTTATCTACATTAACAGCTCACTAGTTTAATGTCCCTGTTTGAATAAATATATAAAAAGTAATTGTATTTAAATTATGGTTAAAAATAAATTACAAAGTTCTTGGTTAAAACTAATGGAAAACAATCATAATTGAAAAATTAACTCAATACTTTCTTATACAGTTAACGTCATTTATTACTGAAAGAAAATATACTTTACAAATAAAGTCATATGAAGTGAAAATAAGTACTTTATAAATGAATAATAAGAATTATATTATTAATCCATTATTAAATCTTCACATTCCATGAGAAAAAATTAAATTCAGTATTTGTAAATGATTTAGGTATACATTAAATAATAATCTAATTAGAATGATTTATGCAGTAGTGTGTAAGATTAAAAGAAATTAAAGGGTATGTAACGACTTTGTGAATTAAATTTCTAAGACATCTACAAATGACTTAGGAATACCTTTATGTCCTCATTTAAAAATAATCCATGTAGATTTGTTGAAAAAAAATCATGTCTTGTTGTAAATAAAAAAATTTTCTCATAGTCTTCTTTTGTGTTGACGGACCTCGGTTCGAAAATCGGCAAGCGAATCTTATCCTGGACGAATAAAATCATGTTAAATCTAGAGGCCGAAAAATGTATTCATTGTAACAGGCAGGCTGAAAGATTCATAGGCTGACACATAGATGGCGCTACTAGTATTAAATCTATATGATTTTTAATTAGCTCTAAACTTCAAAAGACACGTGTATTAACTTGACAGCTGTTGCACTATTAGTATGTGAATTATAGCATTTTTAGTGTTCATCACGTGCAGACCACTCAGCTGACTGATAAACATTATTCGGACTTTGCACCAAGAAAATCAACCGTAGAGAAGTGGTTTGCTAAATTTAAACGAGGCGAAATAAGCACCGAGGACGATGCACGCAGTGGACGCCGCAAAGAGGCTGTTACCGACGAAAACCTCAAAAAAGTTCACAAAATAATTTCTGATAACAGTAAAGGGAAGTTGATTGAGATATCCGAGACCCTAACGATATCAAAGGAACGTGTTGGACATATCGTGAATGAATAACATTTGGATATGCGAAAGCTCTGTTCAAAGTGGGTGCCGCGCAGAACTCACAATCGACCAAAACAACAACGAATTGATGATTCTAAGCAGTGTTTGTAGCTGTTCAATCGTAATAAACCCGAAATTTTGCTTCAATATGTGACAATGGATGAAACATGGCTCCATCATTTCACCCCGGAGTCCAATCGCTAGTCATCCAAGTGGACTGCACGTGATGAACACTAAAATGCTATAACTTCACTAAAAGGCTATAACTCACATACTAATAGTGCAACAGCTGTCAAGTTTATACACGTATCTTTTTTCACGGATAGCGCCAACAAATTTCATATGGATTTAATACTAGTAGCGCCATCTAATTGTCAGCCTATGAACTCTTTTCAGCCCGCGTTACTTGAAGATATTTATGAATAATTCTAATATCAAGATTCTGCCCCTGGGTTAGTTCACTGCAATGTTCTATTGAAGGGTTGCTCTAATTCTAAAATTGCCAAGAAGCTCAGTCAATTCATATTCCAACACGTAGAAGGTTTAAATGTCCCAAAAACATTTAAATTAAATTCCAGACAATTATACTTAGGACCACTTCGAACAACTTAGGAATTGTAGTTTCCAAAGTAAATCACTTTGGAATTATTTTCATATATACATTAGTAAATTATCACATGCTTGTTTATTACTCGATAAGAAACTTTCATCTGCACATTTTTATAATGAAATAAAAATTTAATGAAGTAGTTGGTGAATGCATTTGTGCTATTGATTTATCGTTAAGTCAACAGCCTTTAAAGACGGTTCAAAGATACAAGTTTGTTTCAAAGAATCCATTGTTTTCCCAGTAAAGTAACCACTGATTAAATGATACAGTTTGTTAACATTCCGCTAACAATGGCTTAATTTAAAAGCCTTATTAACATACTGACTTTAAAAGAATTGGAGCAAAGTGTTTAGTGAAAAGAGTAAAATTAGATCTTTCATTAACATAAATTCGATTTATTCAAAGTGTTAGCTTTACTATCGCTAAAAATAATAAATATTTTGCCAGTTTGGAAGCAAACAAAAGTTAAAATTTACTTTACATTACCAACTTTCTGATGTTGATGAAAGTAACTTTTTTTTCTATCTAACTTTTACATGGACATCGAAAAAGCTCATATGTTTCACACAGTTTGACATTAATGAGGCATTCTGTCAGCGTTAGCCTCCATATACCTCAATCTTAAAGGTTCCTACTCAAAAGATCCCGGGATTCAATTAATTTCATAATTATTTTAAAAACAAAAAATCGTACAAATTAGTGGTAAACCTTTCCCTAATTGAAGTTTAATAGGAAAAAGATATTAATAAATATTTATTACAGGACGCCAAATAAAAAGTTAAAAAATATTTGAAGATGTACATTTTTTTAACATTATCATTGCAGAAAAATATTCCGTCAATATATTTATACATAATATGCTTAAAATGTGTTTATTAACCTTTCTATAAAAATAAAACAAAAACCTTTGTTAAACTTTGTAAAGTTATTAAAGCTTTGTAATAAATTGTTTATCGGCTGGAAATTTAATCCAATAATATAAATGGTATCTAAAATGTAATTCATAATTTAGTTAGTTAACTGCTAGATAAACACGAAATAAAAGTTAGGCATCAATATAATAGGTTTAATATCTAGGTCAAAATCTCTTTAATAAGCTATATAAAAGTTCACAGAAAAAGAATTTACACATATTTTTAAATTTTCCATCAATGAGTTTCTTTTCTTCAACCTTACAACCTTCAACCTTACTTTTATAACTTACAGCAAAAGTAGAAGAAGAATTTCACAAGAAAAAAATATACATCTTACAAAATTTAGCCATATCAGCCTTTATATAATTTATGTTTTTTGAATATATGATCCACACATTGCCTCACAAATGTTTTTGCATTTACATTCTTTTTTTGTTCCACTTCTATACTAAAAAATTATTGCAATAAATAAAACACAATTTTTTGTTTTAAAACAACTTAGTAAAGACATCTTTCAAAGTTTCAGACAAATTTCTTTATAATTAGATAAATATCGTTAAAAATGCAATAACGCATGACGAAAAGATGAATGATACTTTCAAGCATTATTGCATAAAAACAGTGGGGTGAAATAAAAAATTGTGACTGCATATTAAACAATTTTCGGTATTTGATTGGATATCCACGTTCTTTAAAAATACTTTTTAATTGCTTTGCTGTAGGTTCGACCAATGAATCCCTGCTCATGTGGATTTGGAATTTAATGCAATTGCAGACTCTTTGGCGCAGAATGCCAGCAGTCTGGATCAGACAGCCCTTCCTACTTCCCTTGCAGAAGCAAATGCCGTGACAAATTCTACACTTATGACTCCTTGTGTGATCAAAACTAAATACCAAGTTACAGAACTAAATGTCGACAGAAAAACAGCTACTACTCTCACAAGATTAAGGATGAAGCATCTCAAAAATATGAAAATTTCTGCTAATGGCGTTAAAAAATACCAAAGATGTATCAACTACCCTGATGTCCAACTTACTCCTCATCATGTGCCCAGCTGTTGCGGTCGCCATGCATTGTGTGGACCATCTCTCGGAAGAGGATTTGTACTCCGAGCTGGCAATCAACATTACCAATATTATTCTGGATCACAACGGTATTTGATTTTCTTGTACTTCAGGGAATGCACCAACAACAACTTACATTAGTCTAATTTTTAAGGCCCAATTTTATTCCATTTTTCTTGTACTGCAAATATAGTTGCTGCTTTAAGAAAATGTATTTTCGAATTCTAATTTCAAATTCTCGATAAACGTGTTTTACTGGGTTCAAATCTGGTGACTGAAATGGTATTTTAATGACTTTTTTAGAATTATAAAATAACCACAATCGACCATATGAGGCAGCATGAATAAGATCCTTACCCTGATAAAATTAGTTCTGTTGTTCGAGACATTTGTTAAAAGATTTTAAATTTTGTTTAAGATATCAATATATTATCGACCATATGAGACAGTATGAATAAAATCATTATTCTGATAAAATTATTTCTATTGTTCGAGACATTTGGCAAAAGATTTTAAATTTTAATAATATTACTTCATAGTATCATGTATTACAGCCCGCAATAGGCACCTCCATACCATAGCTCTTTTACTGCCATGTTTAACAGAAAGAAGTAAATTACTTCATTGAAAATTCTTTTTTCGACTTTCGTCAAATCATGATGCGACTTATGCAAATATATAAAAAAAAATTTCATCAATAATTACAACACTGTTCCAATATTCTAATTGATGTTTCTCACAAATGAAAGGTGAAGTTTTCGGTTTCTTACCCTAACTAAGAATTTCTTCTTTGCCATCGCCATGTCATCTGGCTGATCGAATTGTTTCCATAATAGTCTTGCAATTTTGCTTTTATTCTTGTAGAAGATAATCAAAACTTTTCTTTAATTTTTTTAATGATAATTCACTTCAATCCATAAAAATTTTATTGGCTCCCTTGATTTACTGCCTATTATACGAAGTCTTTAATAGCAAAATAAAGTTAATTTACTGAATATTATGCAAAGTTTTTTAATCCTTGGTATTTTATGATAGTAAAAACAATAAAATTTCCCTAATGAATTATTTCAGCACTTTTTTAAGAGTATAATTTTTTTCTAATTACAAATTAATAACTAAATTGGGAATTTTAAACGAAGTATATTGGAGAAGTATGCTAGTCATAGTGTTATTCTAATTATTTAAATAAATATTTAGTTGAAAACAAATAAATGTTCCAAATAGCAGATTTCTTTAATATGTAGCACACATTTCAGATTTTGTATGAATTTGATTTTGTATTTGTATTCCAAAATATTATTCCATAAAATATTCCAGAATATTATTTTAACAAATATTCCAAAAATTATTTTTAAAAATATAAAAGAATATTCCAAAATATAATTTCATAAAATATTTCAAAAATTATTTTTAAAAATATAAAAATATATTCCAAAATATATTTTCAAAAAAATATTCCAAAAACATTTTATGTCTGTTTTGTGTCTGAATCATTTGCGAAAACATTTGTGAGATCCATTTATACTTAACGGATAAATGGATCTCACAAACTTTTTTAATTTATTTAAAACTTGAAATGTTTTTAATTTAATTAACAATACTGTATTATTTGGAATACGCTATACTTTTCATGTTATAGTTATTTAAAATCCTTAACTACTTATATTTGTTTTTGTTTTTTTTGAAATTATAAAGAGTATCACACAAATGCAAAAACTTTTATGAGACCCTAATATAAACGTATCAGTTAATTTTTTTTTACCATAAAACTGCAGTCGCCAAATTGCATGATGCTGTCCAACAAAAGAATTCTTTCATTTTTTTGTATTAAAATTAAATTTTTGGCATTTGTGTTCATAAGTAATATTTTAATGAACAAGTTTCAGCCAAACCCTTCAAAAGCAAAACCTTCAGGACGACCTTTTCCAGTATGACGCTATTATCTTTGATGGCATTTCAACGCAATTTCAAAACAATGATAGCACTCACATGAATGAATCGTCTTAAGTTACGTCTCGTTTCTAAATTGACCTTTCCAACCAAGTTGCATCTCCTTTTTAATTGACATTTTAAAGCATAAAATGTATCATACATTAAATGTCCTTCTTTAGTGAGACCTTAATATAAAACATATCAGTTAAATTTTTACCATGAAACAGAAGTTGCCAAAATGGCATGATGTCGTCCAACAAAAGTCTTCATTAATTTTTTTACAATTATTTAAAATTCTTAATTATTTGTACTTATTTCCTTGGAATTATAAAGAGAATCAGACGAATGCGAAAGCTTTTGTGAGATTCAACATATCAAGTTAATTTTTGACCATGAAACAGCGGTTTCCAAAATAACATAATGCGGCCAAATAAAAGATTTCAGTCATTTTTTTTGTATTAAAATTAAATTTTCGCCATTTGTGTTGATAAGTAATTTTTTAATGAACAAGTTTTTTTTAACTTTTTTAAAAGCAAAATCTTCAGCACGACCTTTGCCAGTATGACACTGCATCTTTGATGGCATTTCAAAGTTATTACACTTTCAAAACTTTCATAGCACTCGCATGATTGAATCGTCTTAAGTTACGTCTCGCTTCTAAATTGAGATTTCCAACCAAGTTGTATGCCACTTTTTAATTAACATTTTAATACATAAAATGTATCGTACATTAAATGTCATTCTTTTGTAATACCCTAATATAAAACATATCAGTTAAATTTTTAACATGAAACAGCAGTTGCCAAAATGGCATGATACTATGCAACAAAAGACATTAAGTTTTTTTGTATTAAAATTAAACTTTCGCTGTGTTGTTAAGTAAATTTTTAATATACAGGTTTCAGCCAAGAAATTTCAAAGTAGAAACTTCAGGACGACCTTTGCCAGTATGACATTATATCTTTGAGGGCATTTCAACGTTATTTCAATTTCAAAACTTTGATAGCACTCACATGATTGAATCGTCTTAAGTTACCTCTGGCATCTAAACTGACATTTCCAACCAAGTTGAATGTCACTTTTTAATTAACATTTTAAAGCATAAAATGTATCTTACATTAAATGTCATTCTTTAAACAACTGTAGAGTTTTAAGACATAAGGCATATATGCAGAATTTTAGACACGTTCATCAACGTTATCTCTTAGATTAAAAAGCTACTACTTTTAAACATCTTAGATAATTAAAACTATGTCAGTATTTGTATGAAAAGTGATATTTTAGCTGTCTTATTACCAAAGTGTGAGGAAACAAGATTTTAATTAAAAAAGAATTACAAATAAAAGACTGTTATGTTAAAACATCCTAACAAAAAATGTGTTATGTTTTGTGAAACCCCGTTAAAAATTTTGTTTGCCTATTTGTACATTTCATTATTAATATTTATTTTTTGCTTGATCAAGATTGCCGAAAATAAATAACTCCAAAATTGCAAATTATTCTACGGCCCAGATAATTCTAAATAAAAAGTACACATTCATAACTAAACAAAAGTTCATCTAAGAGTACTTAGTAAATATTTTGAAAAATAAATTAATAAATTACGCAAAATGCAAGAATCTTGTTGAATTTCTGAATTTTTATGTTTTAACATAATATTAAGATAAAAATTGCGCTTTCGTAATTTCCGATAAAATATTCCTTTCTGTACAAACATTAAAGATTCCTCAAAATCTTTTAAATATTTATAGGAAAACTTTCATGCTTATTACCATAATTTTAACATAGATTGTCCTTTAATTATATATAAAAAGAAAGGTGTTGGAGAATTTTCATTTTACTGCATAATATCTTGCCCAGAATTTACGAATTATGGAATATTTTTGTTTAATTATAAAGGTTTTTTTTCAAAAATTATACATTTTTTTATAAGATAGGTTGTAGAATACAAGGGGCCTGATGACCGAATGACTAGCGCCTGGTGATTGGTGCCGCAGGGTTCGAGTCCAGGGGGTGTCATGGATGTTTGTAGTGGCTCGGAATCCATTTTAAACCGTAGGAGCAGGTCTAATATAACTGTAAAGCTTTAGGCGTAGGACTAACAACCCCACCCCGTAAAAAGAAAACATCCCCTGTTTTGGAATCTGCCAGTAGGCAGACTGTCGAGGTCGAACATGGACTGTACTGAAAGGGAGTTAGATGAAATAGAGGGATAAATAAAACATTCGTATCGATTAATTTTATAAAAAAAATGGAGTTATTGAATTAGCATGCAAATATGAACATTATTTTTAAAAATGTAAAAGAATATTCTAAAATATATTTTCAAACAAATATTCCAAAAAACTTTTTATGAGTGTCTGAATCATTTTCGAAAACATTTGTGAGATCCATTTATACTTAACGGTATACCTTTTTAATTTATTCAAAACGTGAAAAGTTTTAAATTTAATGAATCATACTGTATTACTTGGAATACGCTGTACTTTTCATGCTATAATGATTTAAAATTCTTAATCATTTACACTTCTTTTCTTGTAATTATAATGAAAATCACACGAATGCGGAAACTTATGTGAGACCCTATTATAAAACATATCAATTAAATATTTTACCATGAAACGGCAATTGTCAAAATGGCATGATGTTGTTCAACAAAAGACTTCATTAATTTTTTTACAATTATTTAAAATTCTTAATTATTTATACTTCTTTCCTTGGAATTATAAAGAGAGTCAGACGAATGCGAAAACTTTTGTGAGATTCAACATATCAAGTTAATTTTTGACCATGAAACAGCGGTTTCCAAAATGGCATAATGCTGTAAAATAAAAGATTTCATTCATTTTTTTTGTATTAAAATTACGTTTTCGCCATTTGTGTTGATAAGTAATTTTTTAATGAACGATACCAAACCTTTTAAAAGCAAAATCTTCAGGACGACCTTTGCCAGTATGGCACTGTATTCTTGATGCACATTTCAACGTTATTGCAATTTCAAAACTTTGATAGCACTCACGTGATTGAATCGTCTTAAGTTACGTCTCGCTTCTAAATTGGCATTTTCAAGTTGCATGTCACTTTTTAATTAACATTTTAAAGCATTAAATGTATCGTACAATAAATGTCATTCTTATCGTACTATCGTATTTTAAGACATAAGACAAATATGTAGAATTTTAGACACGTTCATCAACGTTATCTCTTAGATTAAAACACTTCTTCTTTCAAACATCTTAGTTAATTAAAACATTGTCAGTATTCGTAAGAAAGGAGATATTTTAGTTTTGTCTTATTATCAAGTTGTGAAGAAGCAAGATTTTAATTAAAAATTGATTAAAAATAAAAGACGGCTAGGTGAAAATACTCTATTAAAAAAATGTGTTATGTTTTCTGAAACTACGTCAAAAATTTTGTTTGTCTATTTATACACTTCATTATAATTTTATTTTTTTATTTGCTTGATCAAGATCGCCATTAAATTTTAGTCACCGAAAATATGTAACTCCAAAATTGCACATTATTCTACGGCCCAGATAATTCTAAACAAAAACTACACATTCATAACTAAACAAAAGTTCATTTAAGAGTTCTTAGTAAATATTTTGAAAAATAAATTAATAAATTACGCAAAATGCAAGAATCTTGTTAAATTTCTGAATTCTTATGTTTTAACATAATATTAAGATAAAAACTGTTCTTTCATAATTTCCGATAAAATATTCCTTTCTGTACAAACATTAAAGATTCCTCAAGATCTTTTAAATATTTATAGGAAAACTTTCATGCTTATTACCATAATTTTAACATAGATTGTCCTTTAATTATATATAAAAAGAAAGGTGTTGGAGAATTTTCATTTTACTTCATAATATCTTGCCCAGAATTTACGAATTATGAAATATTTTTGTTTAATCATAAAGATTTTTTTGCAAATATTATATCATTTTTTATAAGATATGTTTTAGAATAGAAGGGCCTTGATGACTGGGTGACTTGCGCCCTGGTGATTGGTGCCATAGGGTTCGAGTTCTGGCTGTGCCATGGATTTTTGCAGTGGTTTGGAATCTATTTTAAACTATAGGTACAGGTCTAATATGACTGTTGGGCGTAGGAATGACAACCCTAACCCTTAAAAAGAAAACATCTCCTGTTACGGAATCTGCTAGTAGGCAGACGGCCATGGTCCAACGTGGACTATATTACCAGGGAAATAGTTAGTTTAGATAGAATACAAAGATTAATAAAACTTTCGTAATTATTAATTTTATTTAAAAAATGGAGTAATTGAATTACCACGCAAATATAAACATAATTAAAACAGCAGTTCCAACTCACATCCAAAAGATAACCTTTACAATAAGTATGGTCGCTATCATGAGGTCCGATGGCCAAGTGATTCGCGCTCTGACCTTTGATGTCATAGACTTCAGGTTCGAGTCTTGGCGGTGGCATGGATGTTTGTGAGTGGTTCGGAATCTACATTAAAGTGTAGGTCCCAGTATAATTGGTCCTCGTGTGTACAAATTGGCCGTAGAGCGACAGATGGATTTGATCAATGGAATGGATCGACCACCAATGGATTTATTCGTGGCATATGTAAGTGGAACACGAGGCTCGCTGATGCTAAAAATTTTAAAAACTCTCTATAAAAAGTAATTTTTGTCAAAATAATTATTCTTCTAAAAACTATCATTACGTGGCTTTTGATATTCAAACTGTTCATTTTGAATTCCTTCCCAAGCTGAATTCAATTTGTGTTTAAAAAAAGGGGGTCAACCAAAACTTTCGCAAAAAGTAAATGCCAACCAGTATTCCTGCATGCATATGTCTATGACCATCAATAAATCTTGAAATCAAAACAGTTAATTGATTAATTACAAGCAAATATATATTATAGCAAATAAAGAAATTATTTTACTTATTACATCAATATAAAAAGTTGTTTTTTATCAAAGCCAATTTATTTTCTTAAACCCATATCAGCCAATCCAAATGAAAGTAAACAAGAAAGATTAGCAAACTTCATGTGGTCTGAAATTATAAATTTCTTGTATACTGTCACAGGACATTGATGAATGTTGAAAACAGCAATTGAATAAATATTGTGAATAATATTCAAGAATCTTTTCAAACTATTCATAGGGTATTAATATTTGAGAAATGTTGTCAAATCAATGTTGTTATCTCCTGTTTAAACACAATTTCATGTTCACTAGTCTGTTTAAATATGAACTTATCAAAATGATGTTTTCTCTAAAATTTTTAAGCTAGCAATAAAGGGTCGACGCAAGATTGCAAACGATTTAGGATAAATTCCAGTTTAGTCAATTAATTTCAACAAATAGTTTATCCTTAAAACTAATTGAATAGGATCGTATGCTTCCACTTAGTTGCTTAAACTTTTCAATATTAATATTTTAAAATAAGAATTATATGAAATTAAAGTAAATTTTTGAATAATTTTAAATTGTTATTATTTAGAGTAGTTTCAATGATGTTAGTGAAATTAATGATCCGCTACTTTTATTTTTCGGAATTCATTCTAGTTTTAAACATAATGTCTTTTGTTTTCCATTGGTTACGGCCTCATGGCCAATTGGCTAGTGCTGTTTCTTTTGGTACCACAGGTTTCATGGTCAACTCCTGACGGAAGTATGAATTGTTTGATAGTGATTCGGAATCCACGTTAAACAATAGGTCATGGTCTAATTAGCCTAAATTGTGAAAACAAAATGATCGTAGATCAACAAAACAAATCAATCTTCATTGACGCAACAGCTCCATGATGGGTCGGGGCCGTCTGTCTACTGTCAAATTTAGAGACGGGCGATGTTTTTAATACGCTTTTATTAGCTTCACCTGTATGTTTGTATGTATGTATGTATGTTTGTATGTTTGTATGTAACTCACTTTTTGGGCTCGATTTTGGGACTGATGGCGCCATCTACTGGCGAGTGAGTCAACTGATCCGCGATCGAATTGCGCTCTTCCTATTGGCCGAAAATTTCGGTGGCTAAAAAGGCGGATCTCAAAGGCATAGAAGTGCGATCATGTCGAATTGCGCTCTTCCTATTGGCCGAAAATTTCGGTGGGTAAAACGTATGTAAGCTTAGCGGATAACCGGCCAAGTGGAAAACAAAGTAAAAACAATTATAGTTTAAAAAAACTAAAAAAAAATATGCTTTTAGAGTTAATCAGACTAAAAAGTAAAAAATAAATTAATAGTTTAAAAAAAACTAAAAAATACGCTTTTTGAGTTAATCAATCTAAAAAGTAAAAAATAATTGTTAACATAAGAATAAAATGACTGACGAGAAAATGAATGTCACTGTTCTAAAAGCGTGGGGTGCTTTGTATGACATTTTAAACTAACTCTGCATTTCTGAATGAAACTGGTGAAAATTATAACGATTGATATCAGGCACCCCACGATTTTTAGAACAGTGACATTCATTTTCTCGTCAGTCATTTTATTCTTATGTTAACAATTATTTTTTTACTTTTTTAGATTGATTAACTCAAAAAGCGTATTTTTAGTTTTTTAAACTGTGTTTTTATTTTGACGGGGTAGAGCTGTCAGCCCTACACCTAACTCTCTACAGTCATATTAGACCGGAACCTACAGTATAAAGTGGATTCCGAACCACTACAAACATCCTTGGCACATCTGGCATTCGAACCCTGTGGTATTGTGGGCCAGAGCGCTAATCATTCGACGATCAAGGCCATATATAATATCCTGGTTGTTTTATTTCCAATTATTTTATATTAGTGATTTTTTGGTTTCGTAATTTAAGTTTAAAAAATCAATTGTTTCAAAAAAGGAGGGGCTGGGAGTTTTTGTAGCACACTACAGTGGTACTATGCGAATGGTTTTTAGCAAGTACACGATTAATAAAGCATTATTGGTAACGTGGAAACTATTGCATACATTTTAACGATATATACTTACAAATAAATAACAATTTATGATAAATCTAATGCTTTTATAGATATACAATTATCTTAAATTAAGAATTAATAATACAGTTTAAACGATTAGTAACAAATATGTTTGATATTAAATTTATACTGCAAGGCAGTTGTATCCGAATAAAAACAGGTTTTTCACATTTTAAACAAATATCGAATATCTATCGATTTTTTTTTTTTTTTTTTTTTTTTTTTTTTTATCTTTTCATTTTTAATCAGATGGACACTAAAATCTGTAGAAATTACAAATCAAATCGAAATTGCTTTACTACTTAGTAAAAGGATCAGTATTGTTTTGAAAAAATATTTTTAAAGAATTCCATTTACCATGACATTATCATTTTTGTTATTGACTTAGTTTTCAAGGTGAACGAAGTATTTTTCATCAGTTATTAAAATTTTTAAATAAAAGAATGATTTTGAAACTATTATGTGATTGAATGTTTACCAAGCAAGTATTTTTTAAATTTTTGGATAGAGATTTCGAAATATATATTAAATTTCTTAATTTAACATCAAAATGTTTGTTTTGTATAATGGTAGAAATTTTATTACGTATTGCTTTTTACACTATTAGCATAGGATAATCTTGTATCTCTTACCTTTACAAGAAATAATAACTTAAATTTTAATGTAGGTTTATAAAAATGTTAAAGATAGGTTTCTGTTTGCTTAATAACTTTAGAGGTACGAGGATTTTCTTTATTAAATTAATGACATTACACAGTATTTTTTATCTAATCTTTGAATGGAGTTGTATATTGTATGGTATAATCTAATTTTCTCTCTTTACAGTGTTAAAATATTCAGTTTTTTTTTTTTTTTTTTTTTTTTTTTTTATGTTTAAGAAATTATGTGGATACTTTTGAATAGAAAACTAGAATAAATATTTACGAAATTTTTAGTGTGTTGTAAAAGTTTCAAAAGTTGTTTTTGTTGTATGAGAACTAAACATATAAAAAAATATAGCTATAGTTATTATGTTATATAAAAAAAATTGCTGACATATAAAAAAAAATAGTTATTGTTAAAAATACGTTATTGAAGTAAATTTTAATTTTGGGCTGTAAAATACATAGTATGTTAAAAATTAAATTACATCCTTTGTTTCCTTAGACACGATATTATGTTATTTGAAAATTCAAATGCTCATGCTGTTTGATAATTCAAATGCTTGTTAAAGTAATTTGATAATTCAAATGCCTATTAATGCTATTTGATACTACAAATGCTAATTCTATTTGATAATTCAAATGCCTATTAATGCTATTTGATACTACAAATGCTAATTCTATTTGATAATTCAAATGCCTATTAATGCTATTTGATAGTCCAAATGCCTATTAATGTTAGTTGATAATTCAAATGCCTATTAATCCTAGTTAATAATTCAAAGGCCTATTAATGCTAGTTGATAATTCAAATTTTAATCTATTTGTTCATTCAAATGTTAATCTATTAAATAAGTACAATACCTGTTAATGCTATTTGATTATTCAAATAGGGGAAAGAAAGAGATGATTTTGCATGCAGAAGATATGGCATCTGTAGCTGCTATATTTCACTACATATAGAAGCAACTAGGTGCTTTGGCATTGGGTGTTCTTTGAAAAGCTTGTTTTTACAGTATGGAAACGAATTAAGCATATCAAAAAATAAATAGCTATTGTTTAAAATACATTAAACTTACTGAATGAAATTTGAATTGCGAGCAATAAAATATCCTAAAAATGAAATTACTTGTTTCGTCAGACATGCTGTTATACTACTTGATAATTCAAATATTGAAAAGGAAAAGATAATTTTGCATACAATAGATATGACCGCTTTAAGTGTTATCCTTCGCTACATGGATAACTAGATGGTTTAGCATTGGGGGTTCTTTGAAAAGCTTGTGAGGTAACGCTGCAAGAATGAGAATATCAACAGGAAACAACAGAGAAATAAAATATTTTTTATATATGATCAATTTGATCAATTGATCTCAATTCATTCGGCAATGGAATGACCCACATGTAGCAGATTATATGTTACTCAGGAATGAACCATGAAGTGGGTGTTGTACTTTATCACATTTCTCCACCACAATTTTAAACGATATGACCAGGAATTCCATCTTTTGGTTTTTAACCGTCCCCACTTCCTACTATAGACCGAAAGAACTACCTTCCGTCCTACGGATTTATTGACCCCATTTTCAAAACTTATTAAAATAAGTCAACTTATGCTTCTATATCTGCATAATTATAAAGTGTTTTATTAAAGATTTATACTGATTCAAAGTATATTTTATTGATGAATTTAAATATATTTGATTCTTTAATGTAAAAATTTTTAAATGTATTCTTCAATAATTCGTAAGAAATAATGCCAGATAACAGGACAACATTCAAAAGCATGTAAGCAGAACAAATAAATAGTTAACTTAATCTGAATAGTTAAAGTAATTAATAATAATAATGATATTTCCCTGAATGCTTTAGATTTATAATGTATAATAATATGTTGTATAAAAATGAAATTTAGTTTCTTTTAATATTAGAAATTTTGAACAAAATAATTTATTTTTCCAACGTCTAAGTTATAAATTAACTAAAATATAATTGAAAAATTTGGTTTTATCCCCATATTTTAATAACCAACGTAATTCATCAAGTTCAAGCTTTAGTTTCAAAAATCGGCAATAGAAATTTTAAATCATACAACTAAATATCGGAAAAAATTCCTTTTTTTATTTTCAACCGTTAAAATAAGGTTTTTTGTATAAACATTATTAAAAACGGTGAATTCTACTCCTTGGAATGTGAATTTTTTAATAATGGCTCTTTTTTAAAAAAATAATGATTATGATTAAAACTTCGTATTAAATTTAACATTATTGAACAATAAATAAATCTTCCATTTATTTCTTACTCTATTCCGCATTCTCGCCAAATCTTAGAACATCGTAAAACTCCATCAACAATTCCATGAACGTTGGCGATCACGTTGCCTATCAACATCAATATCTAGCGAAATTCATTCTCTCTCTGTCTCTCTCTCTCTCTGTCTCTCTCTCTCTCTCTGTCTCTCTCTCTCTGTCTCTCTCTCTGTCTCTCTCTCTCTCTCTCTCTCTCTCTATGTAATAGCAAATTCTCATTAAGCTACAAAGAGAAAAGAATGCATGTAATATAAATTTGCTGTTGTTTTTTCTTTACTATGCTCGTCTTCTATTGCAGAGATAGGAAAGAATACTTTGCTGATTTGTGAGGCTTGTTGATAAATCTTTTACATCAAAAGAAAATAAATCTTTCAGGAGTACGGTAGAGAAAGATTCAGTTAATAAAAATAAAGTTTATTTGTGGAGCTTTGCTCCGTCGTAAAATGTAGTCCTGTATATTATAAATGGTTTTCGGAAGTAGATTCTATTTCATTTGTTTTCAAAACAATAATAAAATAAAAATAACTAAGGTAAACAATGAACTTTTTGCTAATCGCTTCCATGATAAAAAAAAAAAGAAAGATGTCTGTTATAAGTTATTTGTGCAGTCTATTATAATATCTTCTGAGTTATGACAGTTTAAACTTTGAAAACAACTTTGTGAGAAAAAATACAAAAAAAGAAATTTAATACAAAAAGTGATCCCAGGACCTAGTTGCCATAATTATGCTATTATGATTTAAATTTCATACATCGTAAAGTTCTCTGGGAATAAAAGTGACATTCAGTAGGGTTAAAACTTAAAGGTTGTGTGATTATATTGCATTTAATCATAAAAAATTGAATGATTTCATTAAAATTTTATTTCATAAAATAATATTTTTTAATTCTTACTTTAATGAAGAGTGATGCATTGAATAGAGTTTCTTTAGTTTTATATCACCTTGAAACTTATCTTAGTTATCATTAAAACTTAAGGATTGAGTTTGAAATCGCTTTATTATATCAGTTCCCTAAATGGTAATAAATAAATAAATATCCCTTAAATACACAATAAAGCATATCAAATAGCATGTATAATTCAAAACAATAATAAAAGAATTAACAATAATATAACAATTTAGGCATGAAGAGGTAAGATTTTTTTGTCTCTTATAATTACCAAATATATTATATTATTTTATTGAAATAATATGAATGAATATTCATTTAGATTCATCAAAAATTTTATAACATTATAAAATTACAAACATTATACATTCATAATGTTATTTCATAAAAGTACATTTAGATTCATCAGAAAACATTATACCATTATAATGTTATAAACATTAAACATTATTTCATGAAAATTCATTTAGATTCATCAGAAATCATTGTAGCATTATAGTATTATGTACATTAACCATTATAACACTAAACATTCATAACATTAGTTCATAAAAATTCATTTAGATTCATCAGAAAACATTATATCACTATAAACATTATAACATTAAACATTCATAACATTACTTCACGAAAATTCATTTAAATTCATCAGAAAGCATTATAGCATTATAATATTATAAACATTAAAGCTACTAACATTAAACATTCATAACATTATTTCATGAAAATTTATGTAGATTCATCAGAATATATTATATTCATACATGAATGACTTAAAGAAAATGTTTCTTTTCCCTATGCTTTGACTTTTCTATTTATAAATTATATCTCAAGATCAGAAAATGCTCTTTTTTTTCCCATCCATCTCATCCAAGAACCTATCTGACTTCTTCCCATCTCACGCAATACATCCGTCCATTCTTCAATACACCTAGAGCGCATCAATTGCGTCACGTGACACCACTCAATAAATCATGCTTTGTTTGCTGGCCTAAGAAGGATGGAGATACCTGCCGACATCCGAATCCTCCGCAAAACAATGTTGAACAGGTTAACAAATGAACCGTTCAGTTTAACGTCGGTAGAAAATTAACGTTTATTTCGTTTAATCCAATATCCATGGGATTTGACAAGAGGGGAAATTTAAGCTGAGTAATTATTTCGTGAGTGGTTTATGTTCTTACAGTTTTAACATAATCTTTAGAGATAGCTTTAAAGTACATCCATTAGTCATTTCGTCTCACATAAGGCATTCGCTGCTGTTATTTTGGAGATTATTTTAATATATTAGTTATAAAGTAGGAAAATTAATTGTTTGTGACACAATATTTTCTTACGACAAGTTATCTTTATGGAAAGGTGTCATATTTAGGGTCATAAATTAATCTATGCAGTCTAGTCCACTTCGTAATCGTTTGGACACATATTCCGAAACATAATTAAAGTAAGCTTAAAAATTATATATTACTATATTTTAATAACCAACGCAATTCATAGTCAGAGCTCCAATTTCAAAAATCGGCTATAACAATTTTAAGTCGTATAATTAAATATAGAGAAAAATTCCATTTTTATTTTAAATCCCAGAAATAAAGCTTTTGATACAAACATTATTAAAAGATTTGAATCTTATTCCTTGGAATGTGAATTTTTTCTTCGTGTATCTTTTTTTTTTAAATAATAAATATGATCAAAGCGTCGTATTAAATTCAACATTTCTGAACAATAAATAAATCTTCCATTTATTTCTTACTTTATTCCGCATTCTCGCCAAATCTAAGATCATCGTAAAACTCCATCAACAATTCCATGAATGTTGGCGATCACGTTGCCTATCAATATCAATATCTAACGAAATTCATTCTCTCTCTCTGTGTAAGAGCAAATTCTCATTAAGGTACAAAGAGACAAGAATGCATGCAATATAAACTTGCTGTTGTTTGCCTTTACTATGCTCGTCTTCTATTGCAGAGATAGGAAGGAATACTCCGTTGATTTGTGAGGCTTGTTGATAAATCTTTTAAATCAAAAGACAATAAATCTTCAAGAAGTGCAGTAGAGAAAGATTCAGTTAATAAAAATAAGCTTGATTTGTGGAGCTTTGCTCCGTCGTAAAATGTAATTTCATACATTATATAAATGGTTTTCGGAAGTAGATTTTATTTACTTTTTTTTCAAAACAATAATAAAATAAAAGAAACTAAGGTAAACAATGACCTTTTTTGATAGTCGCTTTCATGATAAAAAAGGAAAAATGTCTGTTATGAGTTATTTGTGCAGTCTGTTATAATATCTTCTGAGTTA